>OZ014516.1:600000-768802 GCA_963966075.1 Aphodius sticticus
TGGGAAAATTTGAATTTTTTGGGGTTGGCGGGAAAATTTGAATTTTTTGGGGTTGGCGGGACAATTTTCTGTTGGTATATAGTAATAAATGGTCTAATTCTAATTTTAATTCTTCTAAGTTCTCTAAGACAGTTTTAATTTAAATATAATCAAATACAGATTACTCTTACAAAATTTTAACTGTTTCTTCGCTTTTTACTATCCTATTTGCTAAAATTACTAAAACCAAAACTCTGACTGTGGTTAGGAAGTTTTTAGATCATCGAAAACTTTCTATATAGAATAACATTTTCTGGAGAAATTAAAACTTGCACACTGTATCACCGACCATTTTTTAATTCCTTATATCCCATAAATTTTAGCATAGGAACGAAGCTTATTAATTGCAGACAAATGCTAGTGAGATTCATCAAATTTGTGCCTGATTTACATAAGAAACAATGTTAAATTTCAAATTAGGCGCTATACGGGACATTATGTCATAAGATTACGTGTAAATTGACGAACACTGTTTTTTCCTCGTTGTGGTTAGTCTTATCTTTGAGCGAGATAATCAAGTCTGTACGCATTTTGCGTGTGCATCGATGATTACGTCATTTTGGTATATTCTAGAACAAAACAGATATTGTTACAAAGTAACTTAAGACGAGTTTATCATTATGTTCGAATAGAGTTATAAAAGAACAAAGCCATTGACCCGAATTGCTCAATACTTGCAATTCCCAAGTACGGGATCCAGACGCCGCGTTTGCACAAAAATCAAGTGAACAACCTCGACGTTTGGTAACCTAATTAATGGGAGTAACGTATTTGGACAATTAATATAAGTAGAAGCATTGCGGAGTATCAAAGAAGATTGTTATTTGTCTGTATTCACGAGTGTGACATCCGACACCTGTACGAGAAGGCAGTGACCTGCCTTCTCAGCTGTTTTCTTGGACTGTCTCGTACACATTATACAGTATGTAAAACCCCAGTGTGAGTTTTATTTTCATCCACCCTGGCCTGGACCATCCCTATCACGAGCTACGTAACAATATTACACAGATATCTTTTTTTAATTTACGCGTTCTTCGTTCACAACTCTACGTACAGGCCCCATTTATTGTATTTTTTTAACAAATTACTTACGTAACTACTTGAAAATTTGCAGAAATTCTCTGATATCCAGATTCCAAAGTTATTGGATTATTTTTTAGATTAAGCTAATAATTAATGTTTATAATTTTAGTTTTTTCAATTATTTTTTCGATCCGCCCCTTACTTTTCGAGATATAAGGATTTGTCGCCAAAACCGGAAGTTATTTTTGAAATCGTAATAATAACGCCTTTTTGGCCGTTTTTCTTTACGTTCGTATATACAACCCCAATAGCAAACCCGGTGGTGTTTTTATTTTTTCGATCCGGCAACCCATTTAGAAGATAGAGGAATGAGTCATACTTTTCAAAAGTGATAGATCTAAGGCCTTTTCGGAAAATTCAACAACGCCATTTTGTTCGTATTTGTCAAAACCGACAGGGGGGTTTCTGTGGCGGGGGGGTGTTTTTTCAATTATTTTTTCGATCCGCCCCTTACTTTTCGAGATATAAGGATTTGTCTCAAAGGTGCATCGAGGGGAATTCTAACCTAAAAATTGGGAGGCTCTAACGAGGGGGCCCTGGGGGCGGAGCCCTAGGTCGAGGGGCGAGGGGGCCACAGCGGGGGCGGAGCCCTAGCTGGAGGGGCGAAGGGGGCCCACTCTGAACTTGAGAACCTCTGGAGTTAGGCGCGTGACCCCTTGTTTGAGTACCACTGGAGTTTGGGGTCAATCGAGGTCGTCCATGCTAACGGGATACCTACTAGGCAGCATTCTGGGAGGAGTCCTTTTTATCCTCTACATCAACGACCTCCCACAACAACTTGAGGCTACACCGATCATATACGCTGATGACACCACACTGATCACAGCTGCAAGCACCGATGCACAAACAGAAGCAGATGCAAAGAACCATATGCAGCAGGCAAAGTTGTGGTTTTCCGAGAACAATCTGCACCTACAGGAAGAGAAAACGCAAAAAATTACCATACAAATGGATAGGTGGAAGGAATCAGACAATCCAGTACGTTTCCTAGGAGTCACCATTGATGCGCGGCTCTCCTGGACCGATCACATCGATGCCTTAGCTGTAACACTGAGCAATGCAATATACGCTATTAAGAAAGTGGAAAAAACCGCTGGTTATCACGCAGCAAGGACAGCGTACATGTCACTTTTCCATTCCCGCATGATATATGGCATCGAAATCTGGGGCACAGTGCACACACCAGGACAATCCTTACACTTCAAAAGAGAGCGGTACGCAGTCTCACAGCTGAAGCCCCTCTGACCCACGCTAAACCATTGTTCATAAGAAATAAAATCTTAACTGTGTACGCTGCTTACACCCACCGTTGCATGGCGTTCATACACAGTCGTGCAAATAACATGGACAAGCGAGCGGACAACCATACCCATAACACCCTGTGATGGGGCGGACACCCTTCTCAATATTTACTATTATACTTTAATCAACTCTAAACTGAAGGGGGGTAACTCGCCTCAAGCGACGCTTGGTCCGCCATTTTCAATCACAGGTACTAACTGATTTAAACAAACTAATCTTACGGTAGCGTGAATTAATTATCTCTCTTACGGAGGCTCTTGCGGAGTTCTTTCTCTGAGACTTTGTCAGAGACGTTTGAACTCACTAATTATTAATCACTATATGCAGGCTAAATACTTTACTATAAAAGGGACAGGTTTATATTATTCTAAAATGAATATGCCGAAGAAAACCACAATAAAATCTATTAACAAAAATATATACAACAATGCAGAACTGCTTACATTAAATATGAATTTTAATGCCTATTAACAAAGATGATATATTTTGGCAGAGATGGACAAATCAGCAAGTACAGACAACAAATAAATACCTTATTATTTCGGTTGAGCACAAGAAACACGAGACAGCACAGTTTCTATAACTTGGCCCCCATTGGGGCCCTACGCTTGGGCGCGCGTTTTGACGCACGACCGTCTACTTTCAAAGCCCGATGCCAAAGAGGGTGTTTGCTTGTCTCTTTACATCTTCCCAGACACCTTGGCGCCAAAAGCTTGCGCGGTAATCCTGACGCGACTGCAGCGCCACTCCGAGCGTCTGTTAAATACCAACTTAACACAAAACACGCCAAAGTTAAAATTCAATTCTTTTTCAAATTGACGCGCCAAATCTCAACTTACTACAACCCGAAACCATAGCGACCTGCAATCAGAGTTCCACCGACTCACTACCACGGCACATTATACTCAAAAAATTAAAACATACAACATGCTTCCCAAAGATTGGAAAGCAGAAACAAATACAGGTTTCCGAAGAAAACTATCAAAACATCTCCTTCAAGCTGCTCCCTACACCGCGGAGGACCTGATGGAAGATTTGAAGACAAACGCCATTTTATGAGATATGTACATTATTGCTTATATCTACATTACATACATATTATAATGACGTAACTCTATACAGAGTATTAAATAAATATTATTATTATTTATTGGCATTCTCTGATACATCTCATTAAATACATTAAACCTAGATAATATAATTTAGAAACAACATATAGGTAAATACAAAAATTACACTAATAAATTTTGAAAAGTAAGGAAGATCATCAGGGCAAATTGGTAATTTTTTTAAAATTAATTATTATTATTATTATTATTATTATTATTACCAGTACTACGATAACGTGTCGTTACTGTGACAAATTTACTGCATTTTAGAGAAAACTCAGGCATGCGCAATATTTGTCTGGCCGACTGTAACTTTTGATATATGAATCAAAAACTAAATCTAAATCCATTGCTAACTTCACGGACATTGGAATTAGGATCAGTTCGATCAGTTCTAAATATGTAAGTGCGTGCGTTTATAGCAACAATCTAGGAATTTTTGTCTAAAACGAAAATTTGGTGACACCACTGTGTATAGACGCGAAACATAACCTATTCCGCATTTCGTTACTTGTTATTGTTTGCTGTGATTTAAAAACTGTGTGTGGAAGAAAAGCGTAATCAATAATTTAATAGCAAAGCATGGAGGTTATGTTTGCTACCAACCCAAAGCAAACTATTGTAGTTAAAAAAGAAAAAGCACTGATGTTCAACCCATGCGATTTATTAAAGTTGCACAGATGTAAATGGTGTACCAATTGTCATAAAATTGCATGCGATTTTTCAAAACTGCATTGTTGAAAGTGCAGGTTTGAACTGCATAGATATAAAAGTAGGTTTAGTTGATCTTTTCATCTTTGTATCTCGCAATGTAGTTCTTTTAGTTACCACAGTACCTAGTTCGATAAGTTTCTAAGGCAATTTTTACATATGCAACCGCATGAAAGGTCTGCAGTTATTTGGGTTGCATACTCACCGGTAGATTGGCACTACATAATCTATATTTTTTTAATAAAAAGTTAACGATTAACGGTTAATGTTAACATCCGTTACATTTGTAACAAATTAACGGATTATCGGTTAACGAAGTTAACTTTTTCGTTAACGGATTCATGATTAACGAAGTTAACTTGCTGATTAACTTTGCCCAGCTTTGATTATAGGATACACTGTCCATATCGGAATAAAACCATTTACGGATGTAGTTGTTGTTTGCTACGCCACCCCACATACCATCCCCCCCGTACAATTATCTGAGGTCTCGCAGGAACATCACAATATTGATTGGACATTTAGAGGTTATGTGTGCAGAGTAGACGTGTGTCTGGTCGCTCCGGCTAAACTTGATTATTTCTAAGTAGAAGTGCTGAAATAGTAGCTGAAAAGTAGTATGTTCTGCTACCGAAGGGTGCTGTAACTGTAGAGTGCGTTGGCTTTGTGTTATTTTGATTATACGAGCAGCTATAAAATAAAGTTATAAAGCTCAGTTTCTGAATTTTGGTTCAGTGTGGAACCGGTTGTAAGCGCATGCAAGTATGACCCGTATGCAGAAGGAGGAAATCAAGAACGCTGTTGCGGAGCTGTTCAGCTCCCCTGATTTCTTAAAACTTATCTTTGACAAGGTTACCGATAGGGTCACGGAGATTGTTAATGCAGAATGTGCCAAGATAAGGGAATTCGTAGCTGAGTTGGCCGCCAAAAATAAGGTCGTTGCGTCTAGGTGTGATGAATTGGAGCGGCATATTAAGAGACTTAGTATGGACGAAGAATGAATCTTCGTGTATATGGTGTCCCTGAGGAACTGGGGGAGGATCTGGGAGGTCTGTGGCTATTGGGGTGTTTAATGGTGATCTTAAACTTAATATTGCCGGATCAGACATGGATAGAGTGCATCTGATAGGAAAAGAAGTTAAAGGCATGATAAGACCACTGATTGTGCACTTTACAAATTATGGGGCACGGAGTATGGTTTTCCATGCTAAGAAAAATCTTAAGGGGTCTAAGAAAACAATTCGAGAGGATCTGACAGTGCATAGGGCTGGTATTGTCAAGACAGCGGTAATCGATTATGGTGCAACCAATGTGTGGACATTGGATGGAAACATATTTGTGAAAAGGGATGAAGTGATATCAAAATTGGAAACATAGACAGTAAGTTTGATTGCTTTTTGCTTATACTTTTGATTCAATTTATTGCTTGGTTTCTTTTTATAGTCTTATATAATTTTCATTGCTTTGTTTCTTTTTATTAGTCTTATATAATTTTCATTGCTTTCGCTTTTGGGTGCGCTGTCTTACTGAGTGTGGATAATTTCTCGTTTTGCCTTATATTACATCGAATAATAAATCTGATTCTCACGTAGTATTATTTGCTATAATCGTGTTATTGTCCCTTGCGCTGAATTAGAATTTCGTTTTTTGTTTTTCATTTTGTATTTAGTATTTTATTTAATGCGTATCTTGGGGGCTGCTCGTTCTGTTGCTTTGTTTGCTTCTAATCAGCTACAAGATCTCAAGCGAGTTTGCGTAGAATAATGTTGTCACCACCAAGTTTTGCATTGATTTCTACCTAGTGAATTGTTGATTTTTCATTGTAATTATGGGAGTAATTGAATTATTTTGTATTAATTTGCAGGGTGAGATACAATGATGATAGATATTTTTGTATAAATACTATATTAAGTTTTTGGATCGTCTTAGGTTTTATTTCTGCTATGTTGTATATTATGATGGTACTTTTCTAAATGGTATTGTATACCTTGTTCTCATATGCAGCTACAAGACTATTTTTGTGTTAGTTAGTATTCTACTCAATTAGTAAAGTTGACTCAAATTTTAATTAGCCGCGGTGTTTGGTGCTGGTGGGTGTTGGTTTTGCGTTTGCGTCTTTTTGTGTGTTCTTGTCTATTCTGTTTTCTTTAGATTGAGCAGTTTGGATTGGAGATAGAGATAATGAATCGTAATTATTGTAGTTTGGGGCACGTGAATGTGCGATCACTTGTGGGACATTTTCACGGGTTGTAGTCTGTACTTTTGACAGATTTGTGTGATGTAATGGCGCTGACTGAGACGTGGTTGCGACCGGAAGTGTCGGATGCGGTCGTGCATATTGAGGGATATAATTTTATTCGATTGGATAGACTGGCTAGACGGGGAGGTGGCGTGGGTGTTTATTTGCGTGATAACATTCAGTACACATATATGAATATCTATAATATAATGAGGGAGGGTTTAGAGGCCTTGGTTGTTGGTCTGAAGATTGATGGCGGTGAGGTGGCGTTGTGTGTAATGTACAGACCGGAGGGTGTTTTCGCGGACTTCTTGATGTCTTTTGAAAATTTAATTGTAGATCTTAATGATAAATTTGAGAGCGTGTTTGTGTGTGGAGATCTTAATGTGGATATGTCTGACGATACAACATACCGGTCATTTCAGTTCCTGGATGTCATCCAGTCGTGTAGTTTTCAGCAGTTGATTACTGAGAGTACCCGAATAACTGATACCACGGCCACTATTTTGGACTTAATTATTACTAACAGTAATTGTGTAATATCATCTGGGGTGATACACGTGGATGACATGGCTGATCATGAGCGGGTTTTTTGTCGGATTGGCATGAAAAGATCATTTAGGATAACAGTTACTAGAACATTTCGTTCATTTTCGACTTTTAGTTATAATGCATTTCGCGAGGACCTTGTTGCTATTCGGTGGGATCAAATACTTCATTTTGACAATATTAATGATACAATTACCTTTTTAAACAACAGTATAGTGGGGTTGTTTGACGTGCATGCGCCTCCACGTACGGTGAGATTTTCGCGACCTCCTTCCCCATGGATCACTGACGTGATAAAAGAAATGATGCGTTTGCGTGATAAAGCGTTAATTCAGTAGCGCACTGGGAGTATTATAAGGAACTTCGCAATCTTACAAGTACATCGATAAGGAGGGAAAAAAAGGCATACTTGCAGTACTGCGTTAATAATAAATCCCCTAGGGAAACATGGGCCGCCCTAAAAAACTTGGGTGTATGCAAGCCGAAGAATAGTAATGCGGTTGCAAATCTTGGAAATGCTAATGAGATTAATAATTTTTTTGTCAACTCAGTACCGGATAATGGCGTGCCTGAGGCGTTTGTGCACTTCTATAAAAATAATTTACTGCCTAGTATATCGGATGGGCCACTTTTCTCCTTTTCACTGGTGACGGAAAGCGATGTTGCTCGGGTGATGAATTCGGTTAGGGCTAATTCTATGGGGTGCGACGGCATCAATTTAAAAATGGTTACATTTTGTTTGCCATACCTTTTGCCCTGGTTGACTCATATAGTTAATTTCTGCATAATGGGCTCGTACTTTCCAGAATCACGGAAGTGCTCACTAGTGGTGCCTCTGCCAAAGGTTGCTCGGCCCCAGGCTCTGGGGGATCTTAGACCGGTGTCAATTTTGCCGGTGTTGTTAAAGGCAATGGAAAAACTACTGGATGACCAGATACGCAGCATCTTGTCAACTTCGATATTCTGCCACCGGTTCAGTCTGGCTTTAGAACAGGTTATAGTTGTGAGTCAGCGTTAGTCAATGTTATCGATGATATTGTTAAGGCCAGCGATGATGGACTCACAACAGCATTAATACTTTTAGATTTATCGAAGGCGTTCGACATGTTAAACCATAGATTGCATGCAGCTATGTTACACTTTATAGGCTTTGACGATGGAGCTACTCTGCCGATGAGTGATTATCTGCATCTTCGGGAGCAAAAAGTGGTTTGTTGTTGTGGTTGATGTTGTTCGGGGGCCTTGAGTGTGCGAGCGCGTGTCCCTCAGGGGTCGGTGTTGGGGCCATTATTGTTTTCTATTTATACGCTTGGGATTAATGATTATATAAAAAACTGTAAATTTCATCTATATGCGGACGATACACAGTTGTATTATTCTTTTGGCTCTGCCGATTTACTTGAAACGTCCGCTCGTATTAATGAGGACCTTGCTGGTGTACTGCGGTTTTCTGTTGAGCATGGATTAAAGATCAACCCATCGAAAACATTGGGTATCGTGTTTGGCACAGATGGGAACAAGCTGACGGCGACGCGTAATTTGAATTTGAGTATTGATGGAGTACCGATAACATATCAACATTCAGTTAAGAGCTTGGGTGTACACATTGATACAGATTTGCGATTCAGGGAGCATGTGACTTGCTTGGTCCGACGAGCTTATGGGAACTTGAAGCTTCTCTATGGTCACAAATCGGTACTCTCAATTGCCTTGAAGAAACAACTTTGTGATTCCCTTGTGTTATCTCACTTACACATATACAAATTTCAAATTTGCCTTCCCTCGTAATTATTGTGCCATACTGGAGGGCGCTGTCGTCAAATTTCTGTTACTGGTGGGGTTGGTTTGGTTGCGTTCAGTCTGAGTTCGAAAGCATTGGTAGGCAGTTGTTTATTTAGGTAATTTTATTAAATTGTACGCAGTTGTAACCGTTGTGTGATTGTGGATGTTCGATGGAGTCGTTTATGCTGATTGAAACCTCGCTTACATTGTAAGTTACGATTGTGGGGGTTGTATTGTTTCTAATTTTATGTATTTATTGTAACTTTGAAGGTCCTGATGAAGGTGAAAGATTAAATTCACAGAAAGCTTGACATATGTAAATAGAGCAGTTCATTTATTTATCTTGGTCACCCCCTGTAGGGAACCATTTGAGTGTTTTTCCATTGAGTGTCCATCTTGCTCCTTGGCTATACCGTACTGATGAGGACTAATAGTCCGAAACACGTGTCTACGGTTGCTTCTTCGATCTTCGATCTTCGTATGACGGAATTGCCCGACAAATACCTTTCTCCTTTATATCTCACCGTCGATTAACCAGCTATCCTTTATATATATATATATATATATATATATATATATATATATATATATATATATATATATATATATTGTTAGAATTATATTTGCGTTATGGAGAGCCGCCGCCGGTCAGAAGGCGCCAGTACTCGACGGGGAGAAGTGGGGACGCGTGCCCGCTTTGACGATTCTCGCCCGTATTGGCAGTGATGCCACCGGTAGCGGAATTCCGCTACCAGTAGCGGAATTTTTGTGAAGTAGCGGGGTAGCGGCGTTGGGTCTTTGGTAGCGGAATTTTTGGCAACCGTACCATTACCGAATGAACGCGCCCCTCTCCCCTGGCCCAATATCCCCGCATGATGTAACGCATGGACGCACCCCCCGCCCCTCCCGCACCCTACGAGTTGTAAAACAGAGAGTATGCAACATAGTAGCAGCATGCACAATATTCATTACAGATTCCTATTTTTCCATTTTCCACTCTTCGCTCATCAGATGGCGCCAGCGATTCTCTTAAAATTCAAGTTATTAACAACTAAACAAACAATAAGACATAAAAACATTAAAAAACTTTAATGATAAATATTTATTTGCAAACATTGGGGAAATTGCTTTAATAATTTTATCATTGGCACATGGCACTGCTGATGTTGAAAGAGTTTTTTCCCTAATGACTGACGTCAAAACAAAGAAAAGGAATCGACTTTTGAGTAAAAAATCTAGCCGCTATTTTGCGCATAAAGTTGGAATTACACAGTCAACAAAATTGTTGCATCAACTATAAATTTGATGAAAGGCACCTTCAAAGGTATAAAAGCGATTTATACACGTATAAAGAAAAGAATACAGCAAATAGCGGCAGCGACTCTGATTCCGACTCGGAGTAATACTATCTTTTCATAAGTTGTTTTAAATGTTTGAACATTTATTTATACATATTGTTGCCAATAATGTCATTATGGTAGCGTTTTAGATTTATACAATTTTATGCACTGACTCGGTGCAATTCTTTAAAACCAACCTCACGGTGAACAGAAGTAGAAGAATAAAAGAAGTGTCCAGTTTTCCTGACGGTAAATACCATTGCCAATGTTGGTATTTTGAGGTATTTACCATCAGGAAAACTGGAAACTTCTTTTTATTCTTCTACTTCTGTTCGCCGTGAAGTTGGTTTTAAAGAATTGCACTAATAACGTTTTCGATTTATACAATTTTATGCAGTCACTCGTTGCAATTCTTGAAAACCAACTTCACGGTGAACAGAAGGAGAAGAATAAAAGAAGTTTCCAGTTTTCCTGATGGTAAATACCATTGCCAATGTTGGTATTTTGAGGTATTTACCATCAGGCAAACTGGAAATTTATTTATATTCTTCTACTTCTGTTCACCGTGAAGTTGGTTTTCAAGAATTGCAACGAGTGACTGCATAAAATTGTATAAATCGAAAACGCTATAAGTGAGTGCATAAAATTGTATAAATCGAAAACGCTATTAATGTTGTTGTAGTTAATAGGTTATTTTGTGTTTTTATTCGATATGTTATATGTTGATTAATAAATATAGGTACATATACATTATGTAGTAGTCTTTTTCCAGCTCTCCTTTGGCGACTATATGATATTCGCCCCCCCCCCCCCCGACAACATCACCACACACACAAATACAAAATTTATAAAAATTTGTCTACACCAAATTTTATATTATAATATATAACCCCCCCCCCCCCTCCAGTAACGCAACCGCCCAAGGTGGTAGCGGCCGGTAGCGGAATTTCTCGTTCAAGGTAGCGGCCCACTACGGTTTGCTGGTGGCATCACTGCGTATTGGTCGGAGTGCAGTCAGTCGAGTTGCAGTGCTCTTCATGCTCGGATGTGCAAGCCGCTCCCATGTATTTTTCTTATAAGTTGCAAATAAATAAGTTTTACGAAGTGGTGTAGTGTTTTTATTAACTGTGAAGCTTACATCAGAAGTGGGATAGTATCCATTGCCTTCAAAACAGTGTTTTCGTGATTTCCTGGAGTGTTTGTGAGGACAAAGAAGAACAATGGCGTCTGGCGAAGGGGATTCGACCCAAGTATTACTAACGGAATTAGTGAAAGCATTGCAGTCGCAAAGATCTTGTGAACAAGTAGATTTACCGTATTTCCGACCTGAAATAAATGAATCTAATAAATGGGTAAGCCATATTGAGACTATTATGCATGACATACAAGTGTTGGCTCGTATTGGTCGATTTTTAATGAATGATGCTAAGAGGTGGTATGAGCGTTGGGATCCTGATAACCGAGATTGGGCTACTTTTCGTAAAGAGTTTATTGAAGCATTTCCCCCAAAAAGAAATCTGGGTCGTTTATTGGAAGAAGCATCAATGTTTAACAGCGCAAGCGTGAATACTTATGAAACGTACGTTCATGAAAAGTCGTCCACGTTGAGAAATTTAAGAGCTAATTGGAGTGAGCATGACTTGATTGAATTGATTATTCATGGTATCGCTGAACTTGATGTCCGTAATGCTGCAATGAACATTACCTGCAAAACTATTTCTGAGTTATTAGTGTTTTTGTCGTCGTTTACTAAACCGTTACGTAATTATAAAGACAATCAGAAGGAAAATAAAGAAGTTTTTAAAAGAAAATACCCGTTTAATGAAAAAAATGCTGGCGGTTCGGGAAAGATTTCAAAAAAATGTTATCATTACGGAAAAATGGGACACGTGCAGGCGAATTGTCATATTAAGAGAGCACGACCAGTCGCTGGTACAAATCCTCTACCCGATAAGCGGCGTGAACCGACAACTGCGGTTCATAATTCTAGCGACACCTGCAGTTTTTGTGCCAAACGGGGTCATGACGTTTCAAATTGCTTTACAAAAGCAGCTATCGAAAACCGTAGGAGTATTAACTTTTGTCATTCAGGAAGACCTTCAGCTGCTTCGGAAATTTACATTGATGGACACAAATTTTGGGCTCTGATTGACACTGGTGCCGATCTTTCCTTAATTTCGGATAAATTTTTAGATTTATTCAAACATAAAGTTACTTCATGCAATATCCTTTTAAAAGGAATTCCCAATATTACTTTCGACGCAACTAAAAAATTTTCCGGCTTGACAAATATTTCGAATGTTGACACCACCATCACTTATGTTTTTGTGCCTGATACCTGTCTCGACTTTGATGTGTTCATCGGGCGCAATTTATTTGAAGACCAAAGCCTGGTCACGATAACTGATTATCAAGGATCGCATGTTATACGTCGGGAGCTTTCCGTAAATCGAATTTTCGATGTATTTGGATCTGAAATATGTGAAGTCGACGTCCCTCCCGAGTTTAAAAATGCCCTTCAACAAGTACTTCAAGATTTTAGTAAAATGATTACTAGCGGTAATAAAGTAGGTGCAGTTAACAATGTTAGCTTGAAAATCCGCTTAGAAAAAGATATTGTCGTCAATCGTCACCCATATCGACTAGCTGTCAGTGAGAGAGAGGCTGTACGTGAAATCACAGCGGATTTGATTGCTAACAAAATTATTCGACCAAGCGAATCACCATTTGCCAGCCCAGTAATTCTAGTAAAAAAGCAAAATGGCTCATATCGAATGTGTATGGATTTCCGGGAGCTGAACCGAGTTACGATAAAGGACAGGTATCCACTACCTTTGATCGATGATCAGCTAGATAGGTTGGGAAAAGGACACTTTTTCACATCATTGGATATGGCGTCGGGCTTCCACCAGATACCGATTCATGACGAGTCAATTCACAAAACTGCTTTTGTGACTCCCGAGGGCCACTTTGAATATTTGAGGATGCCCTTCGGCCTGGCCAATGCACCAGCTGTGTTTCAAAGATCCGTAAATCTTGCTTTGGGAAATTTGAAGGACACAATCGCCTTAGTTTATCTCGATGACATTTTAATTCCTAGCTCGACCCCCGAAGAAGGACTCACATATTTGCGTCAAGTTCTTGAAGCATTAAATTCCGCCGGATTCTCGTTAAACATCCGAAAATGCCACTTCCTTCAATCATCTCTGGTATACCTCGGCAGAGAAATTTCAAATGAAGGTATAAGACCAGGCAAGGCAAAAATTGAAGCTCTAATTGAATCACCTGCTCCTGAAAATGTAAAACAAGTCAGGCAATTTATGGGATTGGCGGGTTATTTTAGAAAATTTGTACCTGAGTTTGCCAGTCGAACTGCTTGCATTACCCGCCTAACGAAACGAATGGTGCCGTTCGAATGGACACAAGAATTGGAGGAAGCAAGGCAATACGTTATTACCCATTTGACTTCGAGACCCCTTTTTGTAGTTTTTAACCCGGAGTTGCCAACTGAGTTGCATACCGATGCAAGAAATATGACACTCAGTCAAAAGTAGTAGCATATTTCAGCAAACGAACGACCGACTGTGAAGCTAACTACCACTCTTATGAGCTTGAAACTCTGGCGATAATACAAGCTTTAAGACATTTTCGCACATATTTACTTGGCATAAAATTTACCATAGTCACAGACTGCAACGCCATCAAAGCTACTGCTACAAAGAAAGATTTAGTACCGCGAATCGCTCGATGGTGGGTTTACCTACAGGACTTCAATTTTGACATAATTTATCTCAAGGGAACTAGTCTACCTCATGTTGATTACTTGAGCAGAAATCCTGTCAACGTTGTTCGTCGCGTTTCACACAACAACTGGGCTTATATGGAGCAAAAAGGGAATGAAGAAGTTCAAACTCTTCTCAGACAGCTCAGTGAAGGTAAACTTGATTCCAAGCAATACCTTGAAAAGGATGGAATGCTTTACCACAAATGTGTAAACGCGGATGGAACTGTGAACTTACAATGGTTTGTTCCTAGACAAAGTCGATTAGGCATTCTCCGAATATTTCACGACGAGCAATGCCATGTGGGACCTGAAAAGACCTATAACTCGATCGCCGAACATTTTTGGTTTCCTCGGATGAGGCATTTTGTTAAATGTTATACCAAACATTGTGTGATTTGCGCAGTAAAGAAAACTAGGACCGGACCTTTACAAGGTTTTATTAACCCAGTGGAGAAACCCAACGAACCTTTTCACACTCTGCATATGGACTTTTTAGGCCCATTGCCTATATCTTCAGATGGTTATAAACACATTTTTGTAATAGTTGATGCATTCACTAAATACTGCCTACTCTTACCTATGAAGTCAGTTACTACTGCTGAAACCCGAGAAAAGTTAGAACATGTTTTGGGTTTATTTGGTACCCCTAAAAGAGTTGTAATGGATGCAGCAACATCATTTAAAAACACGACTTTTCCAAAGTACTTGGAAAGCTGGAACATCGAGTATCACTTTGTGACACCGGATGTACACCGAGGGAATGGTCAAGTAGAGCGGTACATGCGAACTGTTAGGAACCTTCTGAGGATCGAAACGAAAGTTAAGGACGAATGGCCGAACGGGCTGTGGAAAATCCAGTTAGTACTAAATACGACAGTCCAAAAGTCCACCAGCATGACGCCTCTGCAGCTTCTTTTGGGAATTCAAAGCTCAACTCCGCTCATGCAAGCGCTGTTACGAAATATCTCTAAGGATATGACGCCTATTCGTAACCGAGCCTTAGACAGACAGCGTGTTGCCGAGAGATTATCCTTAACGCCTACTTTAGAAGGTGTCAATCGGAAGCGTAAGGATAACGTTGAATATTCGCCCGGTGATTTTGTTTTAATGCATCGCGATTCACAAATGCATATTAGTAAGAGCGACTATGAGTTTCTGGGACCATATGAGGTAGTGCGATGTTTAGAAAATCGACGATATGAGATTAAGAAAGTTGGCACCAACATCATCACCAAAGCAGCCAAGGAACAGTTGAGAGCATGGCCCCTGCAATGGTCATTAACTTGCAACATGAGAGAAGTTTTAGAGTTCCTGGAAGCAGACGACAACGCTGCCGAAAACGAAACAGGTATGTTGTCTGGTCCCTGTCCCGTTAGCGGTTGAGCCAGGTGGTAACCGAGGTTTCCACATGTTTTTGTTTTTGTACTTCAATTTGTCTGGTCTCTGTCCCGTTAGTGGTTGAGCCAGGTGGTAACCGAGGTTTCCACATGATTTTGTTTTCGTACTAAATTTTTGTTTGGTCTCTGTCCCGTCAGAGGTTGAGCCAAGTGGTAACCGAGGTTTCTACATGTTTTTGTACTTCAATTTGTCTGGTCTCTGTCCCATTAGCGGTTGAGCCAGGTGGTAACCGAGGTTTCCACACGCTTTTGTTTTTGGTACTTCAATTTGTTTGGTCTCGGTCCCGTCAGAGGTTGAGCCAGGTGGTAACCGAGGTTTCCACATGTTTTTGTACTTCAATTTGTTTGGTCTCTGTCCCGTTAGAGGTTGAGCCAGTGGTGACTGAGGTCTCCACATAGTTTAGTTACTGTTTTGTTGTCAGACTAAGTTTGTGTATGTTTCAGTTGTCCACAATGCGGCGTAGAGTGCCGAGAGCGTCTCTAACGTCAGGTGGGCCGTGTTAGAATTATATTTGCGTTATGGAGAGCCGCCGCCGGTCAGAAGGCGCCAGTACTCGACGGGGAGAAGTGGGGACGCGTGCCCGCTTTGACGATTCTCGCCCGTATTGGTCGGAGTGCAGTCAGTCGAGTTGCAGTGCTCTTCATGCTCGGATGTGCAAGCCGCTCCCATGTATTTTTCTTATAAGTTGCAAATAAATAAGTTTTACGAAGTGGTGTAGTGTTTTTATTAACTGTTAAGCTTACAATATATATATATATATATATATATATATATATATATATATATATATATATATATATATTTAAACTGATATTCTCGACCCAATATATATAATTCTTGTAACAAAAAGTGAATTATAGATGCAATTTAACCAGTAGGGTCCAACAAAATTATGAATGCAAGCCGCTGCAGTAATCTAACGATATCTATTTTTAGGTTAGGTTACATTCTCACTCGGACCCTGGCGAGTAGAACTGAATACAACGTGAGCGATACCTTCCACTTTGTTGAACTCATGAGAGGCAGGGTTCTGTCGCCTGGTTATGCCGTAGTGTCCCTTGATGTTGTGTCCCTGTTTACCAACATCCCCATTGATTTGGTCATGAGAATAGTTACTGACAGATTTGACGTAATACAACAGCAGTGCGCCTTCAGCAGTCATTTTTGGAAGCCTTGACCTTCGTCTTCAATAGTTGCTACTTCACGCATGGTGGCACGGTTTTCCGACAGATACAGGGTGTGCCGATGGGCAGTCCCATTAGTCCGATCCTTGCAACCATTGTGATGGATGATCTTCTCGACTCGGTGACTGCTCCCCTACCTTACAAAATCGCGATGTTATACAAATTTGTAGATGATCTGATCTGTGCTGTACCGGAGAACTTAATGGAGGTCACTCTGCAGTTGTTCAACGAATACCATGCTAAACTACAATTCACAATGGAAATGGAGGTTGATCGATCGGTACCATTCTTAGACACAAAGGTGGTGGAGCACCCGAACAACATATCAAGCTGAATTGGTACCAAAAGAGCATGGCATCTGGGAGGTATCTGAACTACTTCTCCAACCATAGCTATAAGCAAAAAGTAAACACGGTGGTGGGTATGAGGCGTCGGGTTGAGCAGATTAGTGATCCTGAATGGAGACAGGTAAACCTGGAGAAGCTGTCTAAAATTTTCAGGAACAATGGCTACCCTCAGCATCTTGTGAGGCGACTGTTGTTTGGTGATGCTGTGAGGTCATCCAAGACTGGTGAGGAGGGGGAAGATGGTGCATGTGAGACTGTCAGGTATAGCAAGTTGGTGCACTTGGGTGATCTTACTGAGTCGACTGTGAAGTTTCTCGGGCCGCTGGCTGGTGTTAGTATTGTTAAATACAATGGCACAAAATTGGCAACCTCTTCAAACAACTGAAGGATAAGACACCGGACCAGTACACCGGACCACATTTTTGACTATGACAGTGCGAGGGTGTTGGACCGGGACAGTAACACGAAGAGAAGGTTGTTTAAAGAGATGTTTCACATAAAAAGGAATAATTGTGTAAACTTTAAAACAGACACTAATGCGGTGAGTTGCATGTACAGCTATATTTTTCAGTTGAATGTGGTCATTTTGTTTCGTGGTTGACTGTTGCATTGCGTTTTGTATTTAATTTGTCATAGTAAAAGGTTTGTCGGGTCCGCTGGTTTCTGTGACTTTGCTAGTGTGTGACTTTGCTAGTGCTTTGTCTTTAAGTTGGCATCATTGTGGTCGAACACAGATGTGATTCTGCGGTATTGTGGTGGCTACACTGTAGATTGAGAGAAGCGCCGATACACGAACCTAACCTAAAAATAGATATCGTTAGATTACTGCAGCGGCTTGCATTCATAATTTTGTTGGACCCTACTGGTTAAATTGCATCTATAATTCACCTTTTGTGCCCCTCGTGTTAGACATTGGTAGGTGTACTGTTTTTGTACTTAGTTGTAGTATCTGTAATGAGTGTTTTATGCTGTTTTTAGCACCACATGCTTGCTTGTATGTACATTTCAGTAAAGCATAGTTATAACTTATTGCCTAATGTGAGTTTGCAGGCATTGAAAATTCCGTTAAACTGTGCACATAATGTGCTGAGTACTCTAGTTTGTAAGTTGTTGCTAATTGTCGTTTGTTCTTACCGTTAAACTGTTTGTTTTTGTAAAACTTTTTAGTTCTTCCTGAGGATGCTGACAACGATTAGCGAAATATATTGAAGTAGAAACAATTGAGTAACTTCTTGAAGTGACCCCTTTTCCCAAGAATTACAAGAATTATATATATATTAGGGTCGAGAATATCAGTTTAAATATATATATATATATATATATAATGGATGTTAATTCTCGCAGAAACCTGCATATATTGATATGAAAATTTGAAATAGTTAATACAAGATGGCGGTAATTTTTTAAGTTAAAAAACTACAGCCACGCCTGGGATTCGAACCCAGATGTACGGCAATCAAACGTCGGACCGGCAATCCGTACATCTGGGTTCGAATCCCAGGCGTGGCTGTAGTTTTTTAACTTAAAAAATTACCGCCATCTTGTATTAACTATTTCAAATTTTTATATATATATATATATATATATATATATATATATATATATATAAAGGATAGCTGGTTAATCGACGGTGAGATATAAAGAAGAAAGGTATTTGTCGGGCAATTCCGTCATACGAAGATCGAAGAAGCAACCGTATACACGTGTTTCGGACTATTAGTCCTCATCAGTACGGTATAGCCAAGGAGCAAGATGGACACTCAAATGGTTCCCTACAGGGGGTGACCAATGTCGCCAATTTGGTGCTTCAGTCCCAACATCTTCAGGATTCGAAGACAAGAAGTGACGTCGCGCCGGAGGTGACTGGTACACCCCAGGTACACCATAGCCCATGGAAATTAAAGGATAGCTGGTTAATCGACGGTGAGATAAGGGGGAGAAAGGTATTTGTCGGGCAATTCCGTCATACGAAGATCGAAGAAGCAACCGTAGACACGTGTTTCGGACTATTAGTCCTCATCAGTACGGTATAGCCAAGGAGCAAGATGGACACTCAATGGAAAAACACTCAAATGGTTCCCTACAGGGGGTGACCAATGTCGCCAATTTGGTGCTTCAGTTCTTCGATCTTCGTATGACGGAATATATATATATATATATATATATTCCATAGAAATCAGTATTCGTTGAACGTGGTGGTCACTATATTGGGAGCTCCTATTGAAACACCTATTAACTGTGTTAATTGGCATTGCCCACTGTTCCTTTTGCTTGTGGTGTGTGAATTAATGTATCTTGTGTGCTGGCTGATGTGCTGGGTGAGTTTTGAGCTTTAGATGAGTACGGTTTTGCCTTTGTTTGTCTACCGCGTGGTATAGCCTCTCACAGGGAGTCGCAACTTTCGTGCGGGACCAGTTGTTCCACCTCTAAACCCGGTATAGAGCCTAGGTGACTCTCTATGCCAGCCGGATTGAGTCTATGCAGTTTTTTGTTTAGTTTTTGTTTTCTTTTGAGTTGCGGCTTCGCTTTACTTTAACATCCTATATAGTTGTTTACCTTTGTTTTTTTCCCACATTTAACCCCCCCGTTGCCCATTTTTCCCTTGTTTGTCTTAATAAAGTCGCTACGACGGGCACCGTTAGCGTGAAGTTTGTGTCCCAGTTTTCCTTGAGTTTGCGCGTCTTTTGCCGATTTCTTTTGTCAAATCTTTCATATAATGCAGGCCTGCTCGTGCTGCAATGCACCGGCCGAAGATCGTCATCTTGTTAACTGTTCAGTTTGTAAAAATATGTGTGCTATCGCCTGTGTGGATATCAGTATGGCCGAGGTTCGAAAGATCCGTGCAAATTCGGGCCTCACTTGGTCGTGCAAACGATGTTTGCATTTGGGCAATGATTTCAATGAGCTTAAGGCTGTTATTTTAAACCTGCAGACTGAGATTATGGAGCTTAAATCTGCGAAGGCTCAGTGTATGTCCGGGGATACGGTTGCGCCGGCGGAGTTTGAGAGAATTGTTCAGGAGGTGTGTGAGCGTGAGAAGCGCAAAAAGAACATACTCGTATTTGGTTTGCCGGAGTCTCATGGTTGCAACAGAGACCAGCAGGCGGATCTGGATGTTGCTGCGGTGGGAGAAATACTTTCCGTGCTAAGTGTGGCGGCGCCAACTGTTAAGCCGTTTCGGATCGGCAATTATGATCCTACCAAGCAGCAACGGGCACGTCCTTTGAAGGTGCCGCTACTGTCTGAGGACGACGTTATTATGTCTTTTCGTAACGTTGGTAAAATCAGGGACAGTGCGCGTTGGAGTGGTGTTTCAGTGGTCTCTGACAAGATTCCTCTGCAGCGGACCTTCTTCCAGTCTGTTAGATCGGCCCTTGATTCTCGTGTAGCCAATGGAGAGAAGGACCTTTGATTGATCTATAAGAATGGAGTGCCTACGATTGTAAACGCTGTTCTGAGTCCGGAAAACTAAAGTTGCCCAACAGAGTACCTATTTCTTTAAAAGTTTTTTATCAAAATTGTCATGGTCTGCGTTCGAAACTAGATGTATTTTATAATAATGTTTGTATGTTCGATTATGACGTTATCGTTATTACCGAATCTTGGTTGTGTGAATCTGTTCGTGATTCGGAGCTGTTTCCTCCTTATTATGATGTTAGAAGATCTGATTTCGCTGCTGTCAATAAGTCTAGGGGTGGAGGTGTTCTCATTGCTTTCAGAAATTCTTATGTCTGTCAACGTTTTGATACAACTCATATAGCACAACTGGTCCCAAATATTGATCATGTCCTGTGCCGACTTACAATGCATTCTAAGTCTTTCTTTTTATTAGTTTTATACATACCCCCACTTACAGAATCTGACTCAATTGAGTCATTTTTCGATGCCATTCTTTCGATGATAATAGATTGCCCCGTATTCATCGCTGGTGATTTTAACATGCCGGCTTTCATCAATGGGATTTCTGCCTTGGGCAAGTCGGGCCATGTGAAGCACTTCGCCGATGTACTCAACCTAAAGCAATTTAATTCTGTGCCTAACTCCAATAACAGACTATTAGACTTGATTTTTTCGAATGTCGAAGCAAATGTTGATCTTACTCGTTCGGAGTACCCCCTTGTTCCAGAGGATTTACATCATCCAGCTTTGAGCATTGAGATCACCTTTTCTGCATCTCCTCCTGTTGATCAGCTTCCGTCTGCTGACTGCTTCAGATATAACTTTTTTAAGGCTGATTTCCCTGGCTTGTACCACTCTCTGCTGAACATTGATTGGAGTTTTCTTGAAGTACATACTAATGTTAATGATGCTGTCGGCCGTTTCTACGAGCTGTTGAATGCGAGTCTTCGTCGGTTTGTGCCGCGTGTCCGGGTTTCGGAGTCACACTACCCTCCTTGGTTTGATGCTGAAATTATTCGAAACTTGAAGCTCAAAAACTATTACAGACGCAGGTGGAAGTCGACTTCAGTAGGTATCCCGCATGGACGACCTCGATTGACCCCAAACTCCAGTGGTACTCAAACAAGGGGTCACGCGCCTAACTCCAGAGGTTCTCAAGTTCAGAGTGGGCCCCCTTCGCCCCTCCAGCTAGGGCTCCGCCCCCGCTGTGGCCCCCTCGCCCCTCGACCTAGGGCTCCGCCCCCAGGGCCCCCTCGTTAGAGCCTCCCAATTTTTAGGTTAGAATTCCCCTCGATGCACCTTTGAGACAAATCCTTATATCTCGAAAAGTAAGGGGCGGATCGAAAAAATAATTGAAAAAACACCCCCCGCCACAGAAACCCCCCCCCCCCCTGTCGGCTTTGACAAATACGAACAAAATGGCGTTGTTGAATTTTCCGAAAAGGCCTTAGATCTATCACTTTTGAAAAGTATGACTCATTCCTCTATCTTCTAAATGGGTTGCCGGATCGAAAAAATAAAAACACCACAGGTTTGCTATTGGGGTTGTATATACGAACGTAAAGAAAAACGGCCAAAAAGGCGTTATTATTACGATTTCAAAAAATAACTTCCGGTTTTGGCGACAAATCCTTATATCTCGAAAAGTAAGGGGTGGATCGAAAAAATAATTGAAAAAACACCCCCCCGCCACAGAAACCCCCCCTGTCGGCTTTGACAAATACGAACAAAATGGCGTTGTTGAATTTTCCGAAAAGGCCTTAGATCTATCACTTTTGAAAAGTATGACTCATTCCTCTATCTTCTAAATGGGTTGCCGGATCGAAAAAATAAAAACACCACAGGGTTTGCTATTGGGGTTGTATTCCCGCCAACCCCAAAAAAAAAATCAAATTTTCCCACCAAATTCTACGCCACCATACTGCGCATGCGCGGCGACTCAAACCGAGCGTGGCCGAACGCTGGAACCTGGAGTGTATGACTCACGTCGCTGTTAGAGAGAGAACGCACTACTATTTTTATTTTCGAGCGTAAGGCATGCGCAAACCGATAAAATTCAAATTTTCGCATCAAATTTATTCGGATTTGAATTTCGCGCGCACCATCTTACCCGATGATGACCGAACGCCGATCGCCCGAACTGATAAAATTCAAATTTTTCCCGCCAACCTTAAAAAATTCAAATTTTCGCGTCAACATTCCCACGCATGCGCAAACCGATCAAATTCAAATTTTCGCGTCAGATTTATTCGGATTTGCATTTCGCGCGCACCATCTTACCCGATGATGACCGAACGCCGATCGCCCGAACCGATAAAATTCAAATTTTTCCCACCAACCTTAAAAAAATTCAAATTTCCGCGTCAACATTCCCACGCATGCGCAAACCGATAAAATTCAAATTTTCGCATCAAATTTGTTCGGATTTGAATTTCGCGCAAAGAAAATTATAAACATTAATTATTAGCTTAATCTAAAAAATAATCCAATAACTTTGGAATCTGGATATCAGAGAATTTTTGCAAATTTTCAAGTAGTTACGTACGTAATTTGTTAAAAATACAATAATCTAAGCTCAGTGACCGAGTCCTGGTCAACAAAGAACAAAATCGTTCACAACTCATCCATATGGGGACCTGTACGTAGAGTTGTGAACGAAGAACGCGTAAATTAAAAAAAATATCTGTGTAATATTGTTACGTAGCTCGTGATAGGGATGGTCCAGGCCAGGGTGGATGAAAATAAAACTCACACTGGGGTTTTACATACTGTATAATGTGTACGAGACAGTCCAAGAAAACAGCTGAGAAGGCAGGTCACTGCCTTCTCGTACGGGTGTCGGATGTCACACTCGTGAATACAGACAAAATTATACACACAATTATTTACAAACATACCATAAACGATTTATACAATTCATTTCGATTCGCATATTAAATTCAATACCGGTGGCGCCCTTAATTGCATCTGAAATAGAAAATCTTACATAAATAAAAATACATTTTTTATAAAAATTATTTACATACCCGAAAGTGAAGACTATTTTCACACCTGTGTATCGGTACATTTCCATCCCGTGTGCGTAATAAATTGTTTTTAAAGTCAATTTCCGCTTCTAGGGATTTTAATAAATCTACTCAATATTATCGGAAAATCCAAAAAACTTCAACCACTGTACAATGGCCCATACGAAATTACCTCTGTCGATGGTAACACAAATTCAGCAATTTCATTGGCTATCAAATTACATAATGCGCGACAGAACGAAAAATCTATTGAAAATTTTGTTAAGGAAATTGAAGAGCTAATGGTAAATTTGACTTAGTTATTATGTGACAAAATTTTTAAGACAATTCTGCAAAAATGTAATAATACCGTAATTTTTAAGAAATGCCTGCAATTGCCAATTTTTGACAAACAATTGAAAATCGCAGGTAAACTAGTTACTTTACACAGGTACAACTTACACAGTTGGAAAGACGACTTCCTTAGCGTTTATAATATGGTATGATGTACAGGACGTTCCATTTTAAAAAAAAATTACTGACTTTCCGTTACGCCTAAATGCAACATCCTGTATAAATGAAAATAATTTTACGTTATAGAAACTAATGAGTCAAACAACTGTTGTACAAAACATTTTTTCTTTCTCAAACAATTTGATGACTATCAACCGCCAGGATACTAATAACTCACCCTGTATAATTATATATTAAGCATTATTTTTTTCAGATAATTTAAATAGTCGTTGTGTCATAGATAAAAACGATACTATAAGAATAAGTAGGATTAGTGGCAGCACTTATTCTTTAGGATCAACAATTTCAGATTTGAAAGTAAACAATATTTAAGTTTACAATTATTCATAGCACAAACTACGCTAATATTATTTCTTTTGTATGAAACTTGCATGGTGAACTTCTCCATGAGGGGTGATTTAAACCACAAAGCGTCAGCCCACCAACCCCAGACATCACACATGCTATCACGTATAGCTGTACACACCAAATATATTTGTGTTAACCCAAACTGTATAGTATGAGCTAGTACGGGATAATGACAACATATTATACCACATGACTCTAAGAGTAACTCAAATGTGACTCAAGAGTGACTCAAATGTGACTCAAGAGTGACTCAAATGTGACTCAAGAGTGACTCAAATGTGACTCAAGAGTGACTCAAATGTGACTCAAGAGTGACTCAAATGTGACTCAAGAGTGACTCAAATGTGACTCAAGAGTGACTCAAATGTGACTCAAGAGTGACATTAGCGCCTCCATTCATCCTCTTAGCGCCTCCATTTATCCTCTTAGCGCCTCCATTTATCCTCTTAGCGCCTCCATTTATCCTCTTAGCGCCTCCATTTATCCTCTTAGCGTTTCCATTTATCCGTTTAGCGCCTCCATTTATCCGTTTAGCGCCTCCATTTATCCGTTTAGCGCCTCCATTTATCCGTTTAGCGCCTCCATTTATCCTCTTAGCGCCTCCAATTATCCTCTTAGCGCCTCCATTTATCCGTTTAGCGCCTCCATGTCACATTTTGAAAAAACACCCCCCGCCACAGAAACCCCCCTGTCGGCTTTGACAAATACGAACAAAATGGCGTTGTTGAATTTTCCGAAAAGGCCTTAGATCTATCACTTTTGAAAAGTATGACTCATTCCTCTATCTTCTAAATGGGTTGCCGGATCGAAAAAATAAAAACACCACAGGTTTGCTATTGGGGTTGTATATACGAACGTAAAGAAAAACGGCCAAAAAGGCGTTATTATTACGATTTCAAAAAATAACTTCCGGTTTTGGCGACAAATCCTTATATCTCGAGAAGTAAGGGGTTGATCGAAAAAATAATTGAAAAAACACCCCCCCGCCACAGAAACCCCCCCTGTCGGCTTTGACAAATACGAACAAAATGGCGTTGTTGAATTTTCCGAAAAGGCCTTAGATCTATCACTTTTGAAAAGTATGACTCATTCCTCTATCTTCTAAATGGGTTGCCGGATCGAAAAAATAAAAACACCACAGGGTTTGCTATTGGGGTTGTATTCCCGCCAACCCCAAAAAAAAAATCAAATTTTCCCACCAAATTCTACGCCACCATACTGCGCATGCGCGGCGACTCAAACCGAGCGTGGCCGAACGCTGGAACCTGGAGTGTATGACTCACACGTCGCTGTTAGAGAGAGAACGCACTACTATTTTTATTTTCGAGCGTAAGGCATGCGCAAACCGATAAAATTCAAATTTTCGCATCAAATTTATTCGGATTTGAATTTCGCGCGCACCATCTTACCCGATGATGACCGAACGCCGATCGCCCGAACTGATAAAATTCAAATTTTTCCCGCCAACCTTAAAAGAAATTCAAATTTCCGCGTCAACATTCCCACGCATGCGCAAACCGATAAAATTCAAATTTTCGCATCAAATTTATTCGGATTTGAATTTCGCGCAAAGAAAATTATAAACATTAATTATTAGCTTAATCTAAAAAATAATCCAATAACTTTGGAATCTGGATATCAGAGAATTTTTGCAAATTTTCAAGTAGTTACGTACGTAATTTGTTAAAAATACAATAATCTAAGCTCAGTGACCGCGTCCTGGTCAACAAAGAACAAAATCGTTCACAACTCATCCATATGGGGACCTGTACGTAGAGTTGTGAACGAAGAACGCGTAAATTAAAAAAAATATCTGTGTAATATTGTTACGTAGCTCGTGATAGGGATGGTCCAGGCCAGGGTGGATGAAAATAAAACTCACACTGGGGTTTTACATACTGTATAATGTGTACGAGACAGTCCAAGAAAACAGCTGAGAAGGCAGGTCACTGCCTTCTCGTACGGGTGTCGGATGTCACACTCGTGAATACAGACAAAATTATACACACAATTATTTACAAACATACCATAAACGATTTATACAATTCATTTCGATTCGCATATTAAATTCAATACCGGTGGCGCCCTTAATTGCATCTGAAATAGAAAATCTTACATAAATAAAAATACATTTTTTATAAAAATTATTTACATACCCGAAAGTGAAGACTATTTTCACACCTGTGTATCGGTACATTTCCATCCCGTGTGCGTAATAAATTGTTTTTAAAGTCAATTTCCGCTTCTAGGGATTTTAATAAATCTACTCAATATTATCGGAAAATCAAAAAAACTTCAACCACTCTACAATGGCCCATACGAAATTACCTCTGTCGATGGTAACACAAATTCAGCAATTTCATTGGCTATCAAATTACATAATGCGCGACAGAACGAAAAATCTATTGAAAATTTTGTTAAGGAAATTGAAGAGCTAATGGTAAATTTGACTTAGTTATTATGTGACAAAATTTTTAAGACAATTCTGCAAAAATGTAATAATACCGTAATTTTTAAGAAATGCCTGCAATTGCCAATTTTTGACAAACAATTGAAAATCGCAGGTAAACTAGTTACTTTACACAGGTACAACTTACACAGTTGGAAAGACGACTTCCTTAGCGTTTATAATATGGTATGATGTACAGGACGTTCCATTTTAAAAAAAATTTACTGACTTTCCGTTACGCCTAAATGCAACATCCAGTATAAATGAAAATAATTTTACGTTATAGAAACTAATGAGTCAAACAACTCTTGTACAAAACATTTTTTCTTTCTCAAACAATTTGATGACTATCAACCGCCAGGATACTAATAACTCACCCTGTATAATTATATATTAAGCATTATTTTTTTCAGATAATTTAAATAGTCGTTGTGCCATAGATAAAAACGATACTATAAGAATAAGTAGGATTAGTGGCAGCACTTATTCTTTAGGATCAACAATTTCAGATTTGAAAGTAAACAATATTTAAGTTTACAATTATTCATAGCACAAACTACGCTAATATTATTTCTTTTGTATGAAACTTGCATGGTGAACTTCTCCATGAGGGGTGATTTAAACCACAAAGCGTCAGCCCACCAACCCCAGACATCACACATGCTATCACGTATAGCTGTACACACCAAATATATTTGTGTTAACCCAAACTGTATAGTATGAGCTAGTACGGGATAATGACAACATATTATACCACATGACTCTAAGAGTAACTCAAATGTGACTCAAGAGTGACTCAAATGTGACTCAAGAGTGACTCAAATGTGACTCAAGAGTGACTCAAATGTGACTCAAGAGTGACTCAAATGTGACTCAAGAGTGACTCAAATGTGACTCAAGAGTGACTCAAATGTGACTCAAGAGTGACATTAGCGCCTCCATTCACCCTCTTAGCGCCTCCATTTATCCTCTTAGCGCCTCCATTTATCCTCTTAGCGCCTCCATTTATCCTCTTAGCGCCTCCATTTATCCTCTTAGCGCTTCCATTTATCCGTTTAGCGCCTCCATTTATCCGTTTAGCGCCTCCATTTATCCGTTTAGCGCCTCCATTTATCCGTTTAGCGCCTCCATTTATCCTCTTAGCGCCTCCAATTATCCTCTTAGCGCCTCCATTTATCCGTTTAGCGCCTCCATTTATCCGTTTAGCGCCTCCATTTATCCGTTTAGCGCCTCCATTTATCCTCTTAGCGCCTCCATTTAACATCTTAGCGCCTCCATTTATCCTCTTAGCGCCTCCATTTATCCGTTTAGCGCCTCCATTTATCCGTTTAGCGCCTCCAAATATCCTCTTAGCGCCTCCATTTATCATCTTAGCGCCTCCATTTATCCTCTTAGCGTCTCCATTTATCCGTTTAGCGCCTCCATTTATCCTCTTAGCGCCTCCATTTACCATCTTAGCGCCTCCATTTATCCTCTTAGCGCCTCCATTTATCCGTTTAGCGCCTCCATTTATCCTCTTAGCGCCTCCATTTATCCTCTTAGCGCCTCCATTTATCCTCTTAGCGCCTCCATTTATCCGTTTAGCGCCTCCATTTATCCGTTTAGCGCCTCCATTTATCCGTTTAGCGCCTCCATTTATCCTCTTAGCGCCTCCATTTATCATCCTAGCGCCTCCATTTATCTTCTTAGCGCCTCCATTTATCCTCTTAGCGCCTCCATTTATCCTCTTAGCGCCTCCATTTATCCGTTTAGCGCCTCCATTTATCCTCTTAGCGCCTCCATTTACCATCTTAGCGCCTCCATTTATCCTCTTAGCGCCTCCATTTATCCGTTTAGCGCCTCCATTTATCCTGTTAGCGCCTCCATTTATCATCTTAGCGCCTCCATTTATCCGTTTGGCGCCTCCATTTATCCTCTTAGCGCCTCCATTTATCCTCTTAGCGCCTCCATTTATCCGTTTAGCGCCTCCATTTATCCTCGTAGCGCCTCCATTTACCATCTTAGCGCCTCCATTTATCCTCTTAGCGCCTCCATTTATCCGTTTAGCGCCTCCATTTATCCTGTTAGCGCCTCCATTTATCATCTTAGCGCCTCCATTTATCCGTTTGGCGCCTCCATTTATCCTCTTAGCGCCTCCATTTATCCTCTTAGCGCCTCCATTTATACTCTTAGCGCCTCCATTATACAGATCTGTATACAGACCCTGTATAAATTATACAGACCATGTATACAGACCCTGTATAATCACAACAGACCCTGTATACAGACCCTGTATAATCACAACAGACCCTGTATATTAACCCTCATTTGACCCACCGCGACCCTCATTTTGGGTTGGGTTTGGTTGGGCGCGCCCAACCAAACCACGGATAAATGGAGGCGCTAAGAGGATAAATGGAGGCGCTAAGAGGATAAATGGAGGCGCTAAGAGGGTGAATGGAGGCGCTAATGTCACTCTTGAGTCACATTTGAGTCACTCTTGAGTCACATTTGAGTCACTCTTGAGTCACATTTGAGTCACTCTTGAGTCACATTTGAGTCACATTTGAGTCACTCTTGAGTCACATTTGAGTCACTCTTGAGTCACATTTGAGTTACTCTTAGAGTCATGTGGTATAATATGTTGTCATTATCCCGTACTAGCTCATACTATACAGTTTGGGTTAACACAAATATATTTGGTGTGTACAGCTATACGTGATAGCATGTGTGATGTCTGGGGTTGGTGGGCTGACGCTTTGTGGTTTAAATCACCCCTCATGGAGAAGTTCACCATGCAAGTTTCATACAAAAGAAATAATATTAGCGTAGTTTGTGCTATGAATAATTGTAAACTTAAATATTGTTTACTTTCAAATCTGAAATTGTTGATCCTAAAGAATAAGTGCTGCCACTAATCCTACTTATTCTTATAGTATCGTTTTTATCTATGGCACAACGACTATTTAAATTATCTGAAAAAAATAATGCTTAATATATAATTATACAGGGTGAGTTATTAGTATCCTGGCGGTTGATAGTCATCAAATTGTTTGAGAAAGAAAAAATGTTTTGTACAAGAGTTGTTTGACTCATTAGTTTCTATAACGTAAAATTATTTTCATTTATACAGGATGTTGCATGTAGGCGTAACGGAAAGTCAGTAAATTTTTTTAAAAATGGAACGTCCTGTACATCATACCATATTATAAACGCTAAGGAAGTCGTCTTTCCAACTGTGTAAGTTGTACCTGTGTAAAGTAACTAGTTTACCTGCGATTTTCAATTGTTTGTCAAAAATTGGCAATTGCAGGCATTTCTTAAAAATTACGGTATTATTACATTTTTGCAGAATTGTCTTAAAAATTTTGTCACATAATAACTAAGTCAAATTTACCATTAGCTCTTCAATTTCCTTAACAAAATTTTCAATAGATTTTTCGTTCTGTCGCGCATTATGTAATTTGATAGCCAATGAAATTGCTGAATTTGTGTTACCATCGACAGAGGTAATTTCGTATGGGCCATTGTAGAGTGGTTGAAGTTTTTTGGATTTTCCGATAATATTGAGTAGATTTATTAAAATCCCTAGAAGCGGAAATTGACTTTAAAAACAATTTATTACGCACACGGGATGGAAATGTACCGATACACAGGTGTGAAAATAGTCTTCACTTTCGGGTATGTAAATAATTTTTATAAAAAATGTATTTTTATTTATGTAAGATTTTCTATTTCAGATGCAATTAAGGGCGCCACCGGTATTGAATTTAATATGCGAATCGAAATGAATTGTATAAATCGTTTATGGTATGTTTGTAAATAATTGTGTGTATAATTTTGTCTGTATTCACGAGTGTGACATCCGACACCCGTACGAGAAGGCAGTGACCTGCCTTCTCAGCTGTTTTCTTGGACTGTCTCGTACACATTATACAGTATGTAAAACCCCAGTGTGAGTTTTATTTTCATCCACCCTGGCCTGGACCATCCCTATCACGAGCTACGTAACAATATTACAGATATTTTTTTTAATTTACGCGTTCTTCGTTCACAACTCTACGTACAGGTCCCCATATGGATGAGTTGTGAACGATTTTGTTCTTTGTTGACCAGGACGCGGTCACTGAGCTTAGATTATTGTATTTTTAACAAATTACGTACGTAACTACTTGAAAATTTGCAAAAATTCTCTGATATCCAGATTCCAAAGTTATTGGATTATTTTTTAGATTAAGCTAATAATTAATGTTTATAATTTTCTTTGCGCGAAATTCAAATCCGAATAAATTTGATGCGAAAATTTGAATTTTATCGGTTTGCGCATGCGTGGGAATGTTGACGCGGAAATTTGAATTTCTTTTAAGGTTGGCGGGAAAAATTTGAATTTTATCAGTTCGGGCGATCGGCGTTCGGTCATCATCGGGTAAGATGGTGCGCGCGAAATTCAAATCCGAATAAATTTGATGCGAAAATTTGAATTTTATCGGTTTGCGCATGCCTTACGCTCGAAAATAAAAATAGTAGTGCGTTCTCTCTCTAACAGCGACGTGTGAGTCATACACTCCAGGTTCCAGCGTTCGGCCACGCTCGGTTTGAGTCGCCGCGCATGCGCAGTATGGTGGCGTAGAATTTGGTGGGAAAATTTGATTTTTTTTTTGGGGTTGGCGGGAATACAACCCCAATAGCAAACCCTGTGGTGTTTTTATTTTTTCGATCCGGCAACCCATTTAGAAGATAGAGGAATGAGTCATACTTTTCAAAAGTGATAGATCTAAGGCCTTTTCGGAAAATTCAACAACGCCATTTTGTTCGTATTTGTCAAAGCCGACAGGGGGGGTTTCTGTGGCGGGGGGGTGTTTTTTCAATTATTTTTTCGATCAACCCCTTACTTTTCGAGATATAAGGATTTGTCGCCAAAACCGGAAGTTAATTTTTGAAATCGTAATAATAACGCCTTTTTGGCCGTTTTTCTTTACGTTCGTATATACAACCCCAATAGCAAACCTGTGGTGTTTTTATTTTTTCGATCCGGCAACCCATTTAGAAGATAGAGGAATGAGTCATACTTTTCAAAAGTGATAGATCTAAGGCCTTTTCGGAAAATTCAACAACGCCATTTTGTTCGTATTTGTCAAAGCCGACAGGGGGGTTTCTGTGGCGGGGGGTGTTTTTTCAAAATGTGACATGGAGGCGCTAAACGGATAAATGGAGGCGCTAAGAGGATAATTGGAGGCGCTAAGAGGATAAATGGAGGCGCTAAACGGATAAATGGAGGCGCTAAACGGATAAATGGAGGCGCTAAACGGATAAATGGAGGCGCTAAACGGATAAATGGAAACGCTAAGAGGATAAATGGAGGCGCTAAGAGGATAAATGGAGGCGCTAAGAGGATAAATGGAGGCGCTAAGAGGATAAATGGAGGCGCTAAGAGGATGAATGGAGGCGCTAATGTCACTCTTGAGTCACATTTGAGTCACTCTTGAGTCACATTTGAGTCACTCTTGAGTCACATTTGAGTCACTCTTGAGTCACATTTGAGTCACTCTCGAGTCACATTTGAGTCACTCTTGAGTCACATTTGAGTCACTCTTGAGTCACATTTGAGTCACTCTTGAGTCACATTTGAGTTACTCTTAGAGTCATGTGGTATAATATGTTGTCATTATCCCGTACTAGCTCATACTATACAGTTTGGGTTAACACAAATATATTTGGTGTGTACAGCTATACGTGATAGCATGTGTGATGTCTGGGGTTGGTGGGCTGACGCTTTGTGGTTTAAATCACCCCTCATGGAAAAGTTCACCATGCAAGTTTCATACAAAAGAAATAATATTAGCGTAGTTTGTGCTATGAATAATTGTAAACTTAAATATTGTTTACTTTCAAATCTGAAATTGTTGATCCTAAAGAATAAGTGCTGCCACTAATCCTACTTATTCTTATAGTATCGTTTTTATCTATGACACAACGACTATTTAAATTATCTGAAAAAAATAATGCTTAATATATAATTATACAGGGTGAGTTATTAGTATCCTGGCGGTTGATAGTCATCAAATTGTTTGAGAAAGAAAAAATGTTTTGTACAACAGTTGTTTGACTCATTAGTTTCTATAACGTAAAATTATTTTCATTTATACAGGATGTTGCATTTAGGCGTAACGGAAAGTCAGTAATTTTTTTTTAAAATGGAACGTCCTGTACATCATACCATATTATAAACGCTAAGGAAGTCGTCTTTCCAACTGTGTAAGTTGTACCTGTGTAAAGTAACTAGTTTACCTGCGATTTTCAATTGTTTGTCAAAAATTGGCAATTGCAGGCATTTCTTAAAAATTACGGTATTATTACATTTTTGCAGAATTGTCTTAAAAATTTTGTCACATAATAACTAAGTCAAATTTACCATTAGCTCTTCAATTTCCTTAACAAAATTTTCAATAGATTTTTCGTTCTGTCGCGCATTATGTAATTTGATAGCCAATGAAATTGCTGAATTTGTGTTACCATCGACAGAGGTAATTTCGTATGGGCCATTGTACAGTGGTTGAAGTTTTTTGGATTTTCCGATAATATTGAGTAGATTTATTAAAATCCCTAGAAGCGGAAATTGACTTTAAAAACAATTTATTACGCACACGGGATGGAAATGTACCGATACACAGGTGTGAAAATAGTCTTCACTTTCGGGTATGTAAATAATTTTTATAAAAAATGTATTTTTATTTATGTAAGATTTTCTATTTCAGATGCAATTAAGGGCGCCACCGGTATTGAATTTAATATGCGAATCGAAATGAATTGTATAAATCGTTTATGGTATGTTTGTAAATAATTGTGTGTATAATTTTGTCTGTATTCACGAGTGTGACATCCGACACCCGTACGAGAAGGCAGTGACCTGCCTTCTCAGCTGTTTTCTTGGACTGTCTCGTACACATTATACAGTATGTAAAACCCCAGTGTGAGTTTTATTTTCATCCACCCTGGCCTGGACCATCCCTATCACGAGCTACGTAACAATATTACACAGATATTTTTTTTAATTTACGCGTTCTTCGTTCACAACTCTACGTACAGGTCCCCATATGGATGAGTTGTGAACGATTTTGTTCTTTGTTGACCAGGACGCGGTCACTGAGCTTAGATTATTGTATTTTTAACAAATTACGTACGTAACTACTTGAAAATTTGCAAAAATTCTCTGATATCCAGATTCCAAAGTTATTGGATTATTTTTTAGATTAAGCTAATAATTAATGTTTATAATTTTCTTTGCGCGAAATTCAAATCCGAACAAATTTGATGCGAAAATTTGAATTTTATCGGTTTGCGCATGCGTGGGAATGTTGACGCGGAAATTTGAATTTTTTTAAGGTTGGTGGGAAAAATTTGAATTTTATCGGTTCGGGCGATCGGCGTTCGGTCATCATCGGGTAAGATGGTGCGCGCGAAATGCAAATCCGAATAAATCTGACGCGAAAATTTGAATTTGATCGGTTTGCGCATGCGTGGGAATGTTGACGCGAAAATTTGAATTTTTTAAGGTTGGCGGGAAAAATTTGAATTTTATCAGTTCGGGCGATCGGCGTTCGGTCATCATCGGGTAAGATGGTGCGCGCGAAATTCAAATCCGAATAAATTTGATGCGAAAATTTGAATTTTATCGGTTTGCGCATGCCTTACGCTCGAAAATAAAAATAGTAGTGCGTTCTCTCTCTAACAGCGACGTGAGTCATACACTCCAGGTTCCAGCGTTCGGCCACGCTCGGTTTGAGTCGCCGCGCATGCGCAGTATGGTGGCGTAGAATTTGGTGGGAAAATTTGATTTTTTTTTGGGGTTGGCGGGAATACAACCCCAATAGCAAACCCTGTGGTGTTTTTATTTTTTCGATCCGGCAACCCATTTAGAAGATAGAGGAATGAGTCATACTTTTCAAAAGTGATAGATCTAAGGCCTTTTCGGAAAATTCAACAACGCCATTTTGTTCGTATTTGTCAAAGCCGACAGGGGGGTTTCTGTGGCGGGGGGGTGTTTTTTCAATTATTTTTTCGATCCACCCCTTACTTTTCGAGATATAAGGATTTGTCGCCAAAACCGGAAGTTATTTTTTGAAATCGTAATAATAACGCCTTTTTGGCCGTTTTTCTTTACGTTCGTATATACAACCCCAATAGCAAACCTGTGGTGTTTTTATTTTTTCGATCCGGCAACCCATTTAGAAGATAGAGGAATGAGTCATACTTTTCAAAAGTGATAGATCTAAGGCCTTTTCGGAAAATTCAACAACGCCATTTTGTTCGTATTTGTCAAAGCCGACAGGGGGGGGGGGGTTTCTGTGGCGGGGGGTGTTTTTTCAATTATTTTTTCGGTCCGCCCCTTACTTTTCGAGATATAAGGATTTGTCTCAAAGGTGCATCGAGGGGAATTCTAACCTAAAAATTGGGAGGCTCTAACGAGGGGGCCCTGGGGGCGGAGCCCTAGGTCGAGGGGCGAGGGGGCCACAGCGGGGGCGGAGCCCTAGCTGGAGGGGCGAAGGGGGCCCACTCTGAACTTGAGAACCTCTGGAGTTAAGCGCGTGACCCCTTGTTTGAGTACCACTGGGGTCAATCGAGGTCGTCCATGCTAACGGGATACCTACTGACTTCTTCTGTATTCTACCGACAGGAATTTCAGCGCATGCGTAGACTTCTAAAGGATCAAACAACTGTTGCTTACTCTTCCTACCTTGCTAAGGCTGAGGATCGCATCAGCAATGATCCAGGAAGGATCTGGAGTTTTATTAATGGCAGAAAAGGTACCTCCCGTATTCCCGCCAGAATGACTGATGGTTATGCTGAATTTGTGACACCTAAGAAAATCGTCGATGCTTTTGCCGACCACTTTTCCTCCTCTTTTACGAACGATGTTTCTGATGTCGCTCCTGATGACTTTTCTAATGTTTCTGCCTTTAACTTCTCTGCTATATGCGAGAACCAACTTATCCACCTGCTTGGAAAGTTTCCAAATAAAAACACTGCCGGCGACGACCTGATCCCAAGTTTTCTGTTACGTGACTGTAAGCTGATATTTGGTTATCCCTTTAAAATCCTATTTAATCTGGCTATTGAAACGTCCACGTTTCCCGATGTGTGGAAAACTGCGCGAATTTCTCCTGTGCATAAGAAGGATGATAGAGGTGTTATCGGAAATTATAGACCAATTGCGATTTTGTCGAACTTTGCTAAGTTGTTTGAACAGGCTCTGTACTCACAGATTTTTGGTCATGTAAAGCCGCACATTTCCCAGCATCAGCATGGATTTTTCCCCGGCCGTTCCACTGTCACCAACCTGGCGGGTTTCGCGCAGTATGCAGCGTCTATTTTGGAGGATGGCGTGCAGTTGGACGTCATCTACACCGACTTTAGCAAGGCCTTTGAGAGGATACCTCACCCTATGCTTCTTACGAAGCTTGGTATGTTTGGTTTCTGTCCGGCTGCTTCGCGGCTGATGGATTCCTATCTGAGTGATAGAAAAACTTACGTCTTACAGGTCTCGCGAGTTCATTGCCACTTCCGGTGTCCCGCAGGGTTCAAACCTGGGCCCCCTATTATTCATAATTTTTGTGAATGACCTGTTGAATGCGCTGTCCTGTCAGGTCCTGGCCTATGCGGATGACTTGAAGCTGTTTGCTCCAATACACACGCCTCAGGATGTACAGTTGCTTCAGTTGGAGCTGGATGGGGTCAATTCCTGGTGCGATACTTACGGTTTGCCACTCAACATTAACAAGTGGCAGTTTATGTCCTATACCCGTAAGCGTTGTCCAGTGGCCTCCGCCTATCAACTATCTGGGAAGGCTTTGCAGGCGGTAACCAGCGTGAAGGATTTGGGTGTGTGGTTTGATGGGCAGTTATCCTTTACTCATCACCTGGAATATTTATGTTCGAGCGCCTCTCGTTCGCTTGGCTTTGTGTTGAGGATGTGCCGAATGTTTGAAAGTCCTTCCGTTTTTAAATCAATTTTCTGCGCATTTGTCAGGAGCAAGCTGGAGTATGCGTCACTGGTCTGGTACCCCAATTACATTTCTCACCGGCTGGTTATTGAGAGAATCCAGAGGAGGTTTCTTAAATACCTAAGTTATCGTCAGACCGGCGTCTACCCTCCGCGCGGCTGTAGTTACGATCACTTGTTGGAGCTGCATGGTTTTGAGGCTCTTCATGTTCGTCGGGAGACCCAGAGCGCAGATTTTATGCGGAAGTTAATACGCAACACCTTGGACTGCTCGATGCTGCTGGCTGGCGTGCGTTTCCATGTGCCGAGGACTGCAGCTCGCTATACAGCGTCATTTCTGCCATTGCCGGCCAGGACAAACATTGGACTCAGGGCCCCATTGAGCCACATGTCGCGTAACGCCAACAAGGCCTACGAGGACATATTTGGGTGATTTTTTTGTTGCTCTTGCGTATCACTTGTGTTAGTGTTTTCTGTAGTATGTATATACCGCTATGTGTTTATATATTTTGTTTATTGTACTTATTCTAGCTTGTAATTTTTGTCCTGTAATTGGTACACCTGTTGGGCAAATAAATATATTATTATTATTTATTGGAATTCTCTGATACATCTCATTAAATACATTAAACCTAGATAATATAATTTAGATACAACATATAAATACTAAAATTACACAAATAGATTTTGACAAGTAATGAGGATCATCAGGGCAAATTGGTAGTACCGAGCTTCGCTGAAGCCTAGGGTACTCCCTTTGCGGGTATCACCACAGCTCAACCCAATTTTGAAAAACAACGCCATTTATGCTTTGCAACACAAGTTTGCAAAGCAAAGGAAAACTGTGGAAACCCCGTACAGCGTTGTGTACAGGTCAGTAAAAACACATGCAGATATTTATTAATAGACATATACAAAGGAAGGTAAAGATGAAAAGTAGTACGATAGCAGTAAATTTAGGATGCTTTATGATAAAACTCTCCTCAAAATATTCGCACTTCCCAAAACCGCAATTTCCTGAATTTCCCAGGGCGAAATTTTGCACGGTAACTCCTTGACATGTTTACTATAATTTAGAGTAACTGCTCCCAATGAACCCACAATCACCGGAATAATGTTTACTTTCATTCCCCACATACGTCCAACTTCTATTGAGAGATCCTTATATTTAAGTTGTTTTTCAAGCTCCTTCCTTACAACATTCGCATCAGCAGGTACCGAGATTTATTATTATTATTATTATATATAATGGATGTTAATTCTTTGCAGAAACCTGCATATATTGATATGAAACAAACAATATAACTTTGAAATAGTTAATACAAGATGGCGGTAATTTTTAAGTTAAAAAAATCTTAACCATCTTGTATTAACTATTTCAAAGTTATATATATATATATATATATATATATATATATATATATATATATATACATATATATATATATATATATATATATATATATATATATATATATATATATATACTCGATATATTTACTCGTTGGCCCTAAGCATATCCAATACAACTAAAAAATGGCAATACAATTGTACGTCATTACTTTTCAAGATTTGGTATACCGCATACAATTACACATGACAGAGGTAGACAATTCGAATCCCAAATGTTTTCGCAATTCAATAAATTACTGGGCTCACAACAAATCCATACCTCATCTTTTCATCCTCAAAGTAATGGCATTTTAGAGAGATTCCACAGAACTCTAAAAACATCCATTGTCGCTAGAGGGTGCAATAATCGGTGGAACAACGAGTTACCAATAATTATTTTGGGACTTCGGTGCTCTCTTAAAGAAGATCTTGGTTGTTCTTCCGCCGAATTAGTTTATGGTCAACCATTACGTTTACCAGGAGAATTATTTCAAAAATCCCACAATTTCTTAGAAACAGAACCTTTACTTACAGGACTACGACAAACCTTTTCAAATTTAAAACCCATTTCAACTTCCTTGCATTGTAATTTTAAACCTTTTGTACACAAACATTTATTTAAATCAGATATCGCTTTTCTTAATTTAGTAGGTACGAAGAAGGCACTATCGCCAAGATTTAAAGGCCCTTTTAAAGTTATCAAAAAATTTAACAAACATTTTATCATATTTCGAAATAATCGCAATTACAGTGTTAGCATTGACCGTCTTCAACTTGCATTTATTTTTAATGAACCGTTAAAAAATTAAACTTTTGTAAACATATTCGAATTATCTCAAATGACTTTCGACTCTCTCTTTGTCTGGTTATCTTTCGTGAGAGGGGGAGGATCTGTGGCGGCGCACACCCTACAGCAAACGCCATCAAATTAATTGGTTATAGTACGCTGTGACTACACACAAAATCTCGTTGCCATGTTATGGTTGTTACTTGTTTGTATTATTGAATTATTAAAATCAGATTCAAGCAAAAGACACGTCGCTTTACTGCTACATAATAAGTTAGTCTAAATAAATAAACCGTTTATTCAATAGACATACGATGTGTAGAACAAGTCATAATAGATAACAAAAGTAGTAGTATTGATAATTAACAAAAGAAGTAGTATTTCATCACGAACAAAAACATAGGCAGAAGCGGCAAATGAAAGAGAAAATTGCGTGGTCCCGAAATTAAAATACCTTTCATAGACTACACACGGTATGTTCAAGGGTGCCGGATCGAGTGTGAGTAACTAGGACGTCGAGGAAAGGGAGAGAGTCATCTGTTTCCACTTCCATGGTGAAGCGTATGTCTGGGTGTTGCTGGTTGAGGTAGTCGAGGAAATTGTCTAAGGATTGCCGTCCATGTGGCCAAATTACGAAGGTGTCATCCACGTATCTGAACCAATATTTGGGCTTGAGGTTGTGTGACTCAAGGATTTGTTGTTCAAACGCCTCCATGAAAATGTTGGCAACAACAGGGGATAAGGGTGAACCCATGGCAGCTCCCGAAACTTGTTCATAGAACTTGCCTCGGAACTGGAAGTAAGTGGAAGATAGACAAGCACCTACCATGTCAGCGTGACAGGATGGTTGGTTATCAGATGTAAGGAGTTGTGTAACTATAGGATGGTATCCTGGATTGGAACCTTGGTAAATAATGACTCAACGTCGAAACTAACCAGGTGGTCTTAGGATCAAGGGATAGGTTTTGGATTCTTTGCACAAAATGTTGAGAATTGAGGATGTAGGAGTCCGTGTTACCGGTATATTTGTGTAGGATGTTGGCAAGAAACTTGGAAAGAGCATAGGTAGGACTGGCAATTGAACTGACTATAGGACGTAGCGGAATGTTAGGTTTGTGGATCTTAGGTAAACCATACAGTCTAGGAGGTCGGGAGTCTCTCGGAATTAGGGCTTGTTGTGTGTCTTTTGGGATAGGAGAACGAACTTGACCACTTAACCAAAGTCTTATCCCAAAACAACTATCCAAAGTCCTCGATAATTAAAACCATTTCCCGACACCTAAACCCAACCGATAACACACCTCATCAGCATCAGGACGTCCCAATTGCAACAGCTTTCCTTAATTACGTCCAGGGTACGACAGATCGTATTGGACGCATCCTCCGCAAATACAACATAAAACCGATATTCAAACCCCTTTACAAACTATCGGACTTACTTCCTTCTACTAAGGAGATAGCAAGCATGACAATGAAAGTCAATAACCGTAAACTGATGCTTTTTAATACATACAGAACCCCATCATCAGATCCAAACGCATATCTACACGATATTGAAACATTAATGGAGAAACACTATAAAACCAATCAGGATTATATTATATGTGGAGATATTAATATAGACATGATGAAAAATGAAAATATACAAAAAGAACTGACATACCTCTTGACTGAGTATAATATGAAACAAAAGATTATGGAACCCACCCGAATAACCACCTCAAGCAGAACATGCATAGATAACTTCTTCACAAATATAAATGAAACAAGTAGTCAAGTAATAGAAAACCACTTATCAGATCATACCCTTCAAATTTTGCAAATACCTGTAAGAAATGAAAGAACAATAACAAGATATGGTAGAAGATATACAGCAACTAATAAAGAAGCATTTGTTAAATACATAATTGAAGAAAAATGGGACCAAATAAAAACACAAAATGATATAAATGATGCATACGATATATTTGTTAAAAAACTAGAACTTGCTTTTGGAAACGCTTTCCCAAAAGAAACGTACAAGACAAATACAAAGAAACGAAATCCGTGGATAAATAAATAATTAAAAGACTTATCAAAACTACTGAAAGAAATGTGTGTAATAAGTAAAAGAATGAACAACTTAAGATACACACAAAGATATAAAGATCTGAAAACCCTTTATAAGGAGTCAATAAGAAATAGTAAGAAAACTTATAACAATAAACATATAAATGAAAGTAAAGATACAAATAGAGAATGTTGGCAAATTATAAATGAATCAAAAGGAACAAAAGCAAGAACAAGAAATACTATTAATGAAAGACGATGGTATTATAGAAAACGAAACAGAAGTAGCAAATTTTCTAAATGACTTCTATGCTGATCTTGCGGACAACTCACCAAAGCCAATCAAAAACTACCGAAAAACAATAACAGAACACAGCATACACCTGTCTCCCGTCACAACACAAGAAGTACAAACATCTATTGATCATTGTTGCGAAAAAACATCAACAGGGTGCGACGAAATACCAGGTACAATATTGAAACTAATCAAGGACAATATCAGCAGTCCTTTAACATTTTTAATAAATAAATATACTTTTCAAGAAGGAACATATCCACATAAACTGAAAAACTCGAAAGTAATCCCGATATTCAAACACAAAGGTAGCCGAGAAAAGGCTGAAAATTATAGACCGTTATCACTGCAACCTCAAATATCAAAAATATTTGAAAAATGCTTCCACACACGTATATACAAATTCCTGGAACAACATCAACTACTATCACAAAACCCAGCACGGTTATCGTAAGGGAAGAAGCAGCACAACCACAGCAATGTGCAATGCACTGAAAACAATATTAACTGGACTAAACTCGAAAAATGAAGTGTTGGGAATATTCTTTGACATGAGCAGGGCGTTTGACACTATAAATCATGTAAGGTTGTTGGAAAAATTGGATGGAATAGGTATAAGAGGCATCGCGAATAAATGGATCCAATCATATTTGGAAGATCGTACACAGCAAGTACATATAAACGGGAAAATATTGTGAAGGGACGCCTACAGACTCACCCTGTATACCAAGAGCCTATGGACTCACCCAGTATAGTAAACCGAGGACGAACACGGGAGACGCCGAAGCGACAGCCGTAACTGCTGATCAAGCTGTTTAGTGCGGGGACCGGGGGGGAACCGCCAACGGTCACCGCATCGGACGCGAACATTATTACATTACGATTACGACTACCAATTAAGACGTGGGTACCAAGTCACGTATTATAGATACACTGTCGATATACGAATAAAACCATTTAAGACGATGTAGTTGTTATCTGTGCTACGCCACCCCACATACCATCCCCGCCCGTACAATTATCTGAGGTCTCGCAGAAACATCACAATTGGTGGAGGCACGCCGCGTATTCCGAGTAAAAAGGTCTATGGTGAAGACAAGGAGTCAAGTAAGAGAAGCAGAAGAACCGAAGAATACAGCGAAAAACATGAGCGACACAAGTGATACGGAAGACGAAAAAATCCCGATGGTGAGGCCAACGAAATTTGCGGGCGGAGCAAAAGAAAATGTAGAGCAGTTTTTGAAGATTTATTCAAGAGCGGCAAAGGCAAATAAATGGACAGAAAATACAAAGGCACTCCAATTACCATGCTATCTGGAGGGAGCAGCCCTGAATTGGTACGAGACAAATGAAGACAATCAAGGTATGGACGACTACGTCCAGGTGTCCCAAAAGCTGAAGGACGCGTTTAAGAATCCAATCATCAATTCCCAGCTGCAGTACGAACTTTCAACGAGGACCCAAGGACAAACGGAGGAGGTGTGGAATTATTTTCATGCCGTTCTCAACTTGTGTCACCAGGTCAAACCTGACATGGCGGAAGCGGAGAAAGTAAGGTACATTTTAAGAGGGCTCAAACCAAACATCATTGAGAGGGTTCACATGCTAAAAAACGATACCGTGGAGGAGCTCAGAAGAAACCTACGACAAGGTGAGGCCACGTCATACCTGTTAGCGGAACGAAGAGGAGGCAGTTCGGAGGACCAGTCGGCAGGACATAGTGGCGCCCAACCGAGGAATAAGAGGAGGAACACCGAACAGGAGGAAATGGAGGAGCTGAGACGAAGAATCGAGGACCTCCAATGGCAACTCCAGCAAAAAGGTAGGTCTCAACCTATAAATAATCTAAATAGACAGAGGAACAATTTACCGAGTAGGACACCTGACGGTCGCGTAATTTGCTATCATTGTCGTAAACCAGGACATTATGCTCGGGACTGTTGGTCAAAAAACGGTCCACAGTAAAAACGTTACAGAAAAATAGGGTTAGGCAGAGAAAGCATTGTTATTTTTGTAAAAGTAGTACTCATAAGAAAATAAATTGTAGAGTTAGAAAAAGAATACTGAAAAATTTGGGACCAAATAGTTGTGCAACAGTTACGTCGATAGAATTAGTCAAAATAAAAGGAAAAGTGAACGATAGAGAAGTAAATTTTTTGATAGATACAGGAGCAGGTATTAGTTTAATTCATTCTAAGTTCATAACAAATAAAAATTCGATTGTTCCATCAAATTATATGCAAATAAAATCTGCTTCTGGTCATTGCTTATGGATTTTAGGTAAAGTTAATGTTAATTTCACTGTAGATTCTTTAGAATTTTCGCATACGTTTTTAGTTATAAAAAATTTTGAACTCGAAGCAATTCTTGGAAATGATTTCAACAGTCGTTATGGCGTCAATATTAATTTCTTAACACGTAGTCTTCAGCTACTTGTTAACGGTGAAACTGCAATTCTGCATTTTGACACAAAGGAAAATACGTGTGTGGAAAGTGTTGCAGACACAACAATTTCAAGTCGTGTCACACCACGAGAACGTATCATGCTACAACCTATGACGACTCAAAAAATAGAAGTACAGTATTCTGCGAAATTGCCAGCGCACTGTTATTTTGAACCCAATACGAATTTATTTAAATGCAATGCCATTAAGATCAACGAACGTTTTTACTTGACACCAATTCCCTATATTTATGTAACGAATATGAGCGATAGAACAATTATAGTAGAGATTTTTGCCAAATTAGGAACCATGATAGAGATTTGTGATAAACCATACTTACAGTTAGATAAAATAGGCCTTTCTGCCCACCTTTCGGTTGGCAACGAGCAGGATAACTGTGTATCAAAATCATTATCAATAAAAGAGTTCGAGTCGGATCTAAATGTAAATCCTAGGTTAGATAGAGAGCAGCAAAAGCAATTGCAAACTTTATTACGAAATTACAAAGACATTTTTGCGCGTAGTAATTATGAGTTAGGTAGAACAAACGTTTGTGAACAAACAATAGAAACGGGAGACGCGAAACCAGTTCACCAACCACCATACAGGGTGGCGCATAAAGAAAGACAAATAGTTCGGGACCAAGTACGTGAAATGTTGGATGCAGGTATAATTAGACACTCTTATAGCCCATTCTGTAGTCCGGTAGTATTAGTAAAAAAGAAGACAGGCGAGTGGAGATTTTGTGTGGATTATAGAAAATTAAATAAAATTATTAAATTAGATGCATATCCGTTACCAGTAATTGACGACATTTTGTTTTATTTAGAAGGGGCGCATTTCTTTTCAACCCTAGATTTATTTTCAGGATATTGGCAAATTAATATTGCTGAAAAACATAGACATAAGACGGCTTTTGTGACATCAGACGGACTATTTGAATTTAATGTCTTACCATTTGGCTTGGCCTCAAGTCCGGCTTGTTTTCAGAGGTGTATGGACGAAGTCCTAGCGGGATTAAAGTGGATATCGTGCTTAGTTTATTTGGACGACGTAGTAGTTAAAGCTGATAATTTTGAGACACATTGTAAAAATTTAGAGGAAGTTTTTAATAGATTAAGGCAGGCAAGTTTAAAATTAAAACCATCAAAGTGTACGTTTGGATACCAAGAAATAAAAATATTAGGTTATGTGGCTTCGTGTAAGGGACTGTCACCAGACCCTGACAAGATAGTAGCAGTATCAAACTTCCCTACACCAAAAAGCGTAAAAGATATACAATCATTTTTAGGACTAGCTAATTACTACAGAAAATTCATTAAAGATTTTGCCAACATCGCGCGACCATTGACTCAATTGACTCGAAAAAATATTAAATTTTGTTGGAACGAAACAGAGCAAGAAGCTTTTGACAACCTAAAAGAACGCTTAATTAATTATCCCGTGTTACGTCATTTTAAACTGGACTTACCTACAGAATTGCATACTGATGCGAGTGGATATGGTTTGGGGGCTGTTTTATTGCAGACCGATGGTACGGAAACGTATCCGATCGCATACGCCTCTAAACGATTATCTGACGCGGAAATGAAATACAATACAACAGAAAAAGAATGTCTTTCACTGGTTTGGGCAATGGCCCATTATAGAAATTACCTTTGGGGTAGAAAATTTCGGGTAGTGACTGACCACCACGCGCTGTGCTGGCTCCATAAACAACAAAATATGACATCGAGGTTAGGACGTTGGGTTATTAAGTTACAGGATTTTGACTATGACATTGTGCATAAGAGTGGTAAACATCATACTGACGCGGATAGTTTATCACGTAATCCTATTCTGGATCCGAGTGACTCAGATACTCATGAAATTTCTGTGTTAAGTATGATTCCGATGGACATTGCGGATTTACAGAGACAAGATCCCAACCTGTTAGAATTATTAGAAGCCATACAAACTCCTGATTCCGCTGATAATAGAACTTGCAAAAAATCACGTAGCTATTTAATTGAGAATAACATTTTATACAAAAAGAATTTTACACCGTCCGGACAAAATAAACTATTGGTAATACCAGAAAATTTGAAATCAGAAATCTTATTTGGAGCTCACGATGACCCATTAAGCGGAGGTCACTTAGGTCTTGCAAAAACGATGGGAAAAATTAAAGTTAGGTATTTCTGGGAAAATATGAATAACGAAATTGAAACTTATGTAAAGACATGTCTTTCTTGTCAGCAAAGAAAACATCCGCATCAAGGCCCTTCAGGTCTAATGCAGCCGTTAAAAGTAGGAAAACCGTTCGACCGAATTGGTATAGATCTTCTAGGTCCTTTCCCAAAATCGGAAAGTGGAAATACATTCATTATAGCCGCTCTAGATTACGCGACAAAGTGGGCCGAAACAAAAGCGATTCCAACAGGCACCGCTAAGTGTGTGAGTGATTTTTTGGTAGAAAATATAATTTGTCGTCATGGATGTCCGATTGAACTCCTAAGCGATCGAGGTAAATGTTTTATGGCTAACTTGGTTACTGAACTTACTAGAAGTTTAGGTACGCGCTCAACATTCACTACCGCGTATCATCCACAGACCAACGGTTTAACAGAACATTTTAATGGTACATTAGCAACTATGCTTGCCATGTATACGAGAACTGATCAGAAAAATTGGGATTCCTATGTACCCTTAGTTACGTTCGCATACAATACATCTAAACAAGCCACTACTAAAGAGTCACCCTTCATGCTTATGTACGGTCGAGAAGCTAAGTTACCATTCGATGCTGCTTTAGGTATTGATGTGTGTAAGGATGAAACTGTTAGAGAATTTTTAGAAAGAATAGAAAATGTTAGGACAACCGCATTAGTAAGAATAAATAATGAACAAGTTATACAAAAAGGACGATACGATCAGGGCCGTAAGTCAGTCGGTTATGAGGAAAACGAAGAAGTACTCATTTTTACACCGTTTCGTAAAGTAGGCAAATCAGAGAAATTATTAACGAGATGGCATGGGCCTTATAAAGTCAATAGAAAAATTAATGAGGTGAATTACGAAATAAAAATGAAAAAAGCCGACAAAAATGTTTTAGATACAGTGCACGTAAGTCGCATGAAGAAATACCACGCTCGCGCTTGTTAGGTAGGTTATAGAAACAAATCATGCTGAATAAGGTAAATTGAACGATAGGCACACATAAAGGAAAATATTTTGAATTAAGTATTTAATAATTGATAACCAAAACTTTTGTTTATTACCGAGAGTAAGTGACGTAGAGATTAGCAATGTAGATTGTTTTACAAAGTTAGCTTTGGGTGCATCCGTTTCAGACCTGGTAGCTTCCTGTATAATGTCCTGTTATCAAAATAATAAAACACTGGTCCAACAAGTGGCTCCCGAAAAATTTGTTATAGTTCAAGCAAGAGGTAATCTGACACTCGAATGTGCCAATTACCCTGGCCGAGTAATCGACACGCAAGAGTTTGGATTACACGGAGCGTTACAACTCCAAGTTCCCTGTTCCTGTTCTTTAAAGCAATTGTCAGTTACGTTGATTCATAAAGTGTTTCCATGTGATTTTGCAGGTAGCAAAGCATTTCAAATCTACCACATTCTTCCAGCTTTATGGTCGAAATTACAAACACTGTATGTCCCGCCGATTAATCATTTAAACCAGCTGTCCTATAGGAACGCATCAGAATGCTTAAACCTAAAATGGAACGTCAGCGTTCCGCACTTTAATTTCATTCCTAAGTTTAATGAGCAACCTGATTCAAATGAGGAGCAATCTTATTCGTTTATACATCATTACAGTCAACATTCAATCAATCTTTTTCAGTGTATCAATATTCTTACGACAAGTTGTGTTTTAATTATATTATTTCGAAACCCAGCACTGATTGGACTAGGTGTCGTACATGCAGTAAGAGCAATCAGTGTGTCCGATTCGATCAATTGTTTCAGTAATGTCATCATTATAGGTTTGGCGAGTGTTTTTGTCTTTTGGTTAGTATACCAATGTATTAAGAAAAGTCGAGTAAAGAAAGAAATAGAAATAAAGTTAGAATCCGTGGAAGCTCAGTCTTCACAAGATGAGACACCGACCATAGAGGTCAAAGAGCGAAAGTGTAAAGTTACGCGTAACGCAGCAAAGAATTAAGATAGAAAGATAACTTAGAATTCCCTATTTTGTAGGAAAGAATTATTGCAGAAAAAAAGAGAGAGTATAAGTGTTATAACTGAAGTATTAGTATTGTATAAATTCGTCTGCAGATATGTGTAAGTTTTGTGAATGATAAAGAAATTGTTAGAGGAGGAGCGCTCAAATAATTTTAGAAACCATGGTTTAATAGTTTAATTTTTTAATGTTGTATGCTTAAGGTTTAATGTCAAATGTTTTAGAATTTTACGAAAGTTTAGATTGCATTTTTTACTATAAGAATGACCTTTTGTTTCCAGCACTAGATGCTGAGGGTCGCAAGTTTTTTTAATATAAGTACATACGTAAACACGTACCATAAGTATAAGTTGGATTAGGGATAGAAATGCAGTTTTGTTAATACTAGATGTAAGGTTAATGTGTAAAGAAAGGATACTGGTTTTGTTTTGAATTTGCAGGATGCACGAACGGATGCCGCTGAGGGACCTCTGGTGTGGCTGATCCTCTACATCGGGGTCCGATGTTTTTAACAAGGGGGAGTGTGAAGGGACGCCTACAGACTCACCCTGTATACCAAGAGCCTATGGACTCACCCAGTATAGTAAACCGAGGACGAACACGGGAGACGCCGAAGCGACAGCCGTAACTGCTGATCAAGCTGTTTAGTGCGGGGACCGGGGGGGAACCGCCAACGGTCACCGCATCGGACGCGAACATTATTACATTACGATTACGACTACCAATTAAGACGTGGGTACCAAGTCACGTATTATAGATACACTGTCGATATACGAATAAAACCATTTAAGACGATGTAGTTGTTATCTGTGCTACGCCACCCCACATACCATCCCCGCCCGTACAATTATCTGAGGTCTCGCAGAAACATCACAATATCAAACAAACGTAACATAAACGTAGGAGTATCCCAAGGAACCCTGCTTGGCCCACTACTTTTTTGCATTATGATAAACGACTTACCACTGGACATTACAACAACAGAGAATATCTACATCTACGCCGATGATACAACAATGATAATCACGGAAAAGAGCACAAATCAAATTATTGAAAATGGAACAGAAGCTATAAATGAAATAACAAAGTGGTGCGTAGACAATGCTATAATAATAAATAACAAAAAAACGCAAATGATTGAATTCAGCCCAAAAAATCGCCAAATCAACAAGTGTTTATTATTAAGACACAACAGCATCAGCATAAAACAAAAACAAAACGCAAAATTTCTAGGAATTATCTTTGACCAAAAACTTACATGGACTGAACACATAGCGTATGTACAACAAAAAATTTCATCTTTGACATACTTATTCAGAACTATCAGAAACACTGTATCCAAACAAACACTTATATCTATGTACTATGGACTTATACAACCAATATTTAGTTATGGACTAATTTTCTGGGGAACTGGGAGCAAAATTCAAAAAAATTTTATAGCCCAAAAAAAGATACTTAGAATAATAGAAGGGGTGAACCCTAAAACCTCATGCAAAGAAATATTTAAAACAAATAAAATAATGACAATCCATTCGCTGTAATATTTGTAATACTTGTAATATTTGCTATTACTGCATACAAAAAACAACCTACCGGATTTTGAAACCGACATACACGTACATAACACCAGAAACAAAAAACTACTAAGACCAGCTTTCCAACGACTAACAATTGCACAAAATGGCCCAGAATATGCGGGAATCAAATATTACAACATGCTCGGAGAAGGTACAAAGCAACTGACGGGAAAACAGTTTAAGGCTTCGATTAAAGCCTTAATGGACACACCTTTGATCATTGAGACGAATTCCAACATCGATGATAACTAAACTTTTTTTGACAAATCCTATAATGTGTAATCTGGGAAAAGAATAAGATATGTACGTGTATAACTTTGTTTGTAGATATTATGCATTTGGATAAATAAATTATTATTATTATTATTATTATTATTATTATTATTATTATTATTAAGGACAAAATTCCTCCTCTTCTTTCCCCTGGTGTATACCGGATTCCATGTGCTTCAGACGAAGCGATCAGGTAGCGTCCGAATATCTGAGCACGAGCGCTGCACTAGATTGCGACAAATCGCTAGTTCGGCTCTCGCTGAACACAGATACAACACGGGACAAGACATCCTGTTTACACATACCAAAATCCTTGCCCGTGAATCCCATTACTACCCTAGAAGGATCCGTGAATCAATAGAAATCCTAAAACACCCCTCCAATATCAATAGAGACGATGGTTTTCACTTACATCATACCTGAAAATCAGTCCTGTCCCAACCGCTTCTACCTGCTGGCCCACTGTGATGGGGCGGACACCCTTCTCAATATTTATTATTATTCTTTAATCAACTCTAAACTGAAGGGGGCCCTAACACTTAAAAATGTGATCCTAATTAATCTTACGGTAGCGTGAATTAATTATCTCTCTCTTACGGAGGCTACAACACTGAGTTCTTTCTCTGAGACTTTGTCAGAGACGTTTGAACTCACTAATTATTAATCACTATATGCAGGGCTAAATACTTTACTATCAAAGGGACAGGTTTATATTATTCTAAAATGAATATGCCGAAGAAAACCACAATAAAATCTATTAACAAAAATATATACAACAATGCAGAACTGCTTACATTAAATATGAATTCTAATGCCTATTAACAAAGATGATATACTTTGGCAGAGATGGACAAATCAGCAAGTACAGACAACGAATAAATACCTTATTATTTCGGTTGAGCACAAGAAACACGAGACACCACAGTTATCTTATAGAGCCCCTGCTCATAAGAAAACACGTCTTTACCCCCAGAATGCGATACTCACGCCCTCTCCAAAAACCGTTACGGTATATGGACGCTCTTGTTCGCGCCAAATTTCAACTTACTACACCACTACCTGTTAACCCTACCCCTTCCACTTCGTTACCCCCACTCCAAACACCATCTGGTGACTCCACCCCGCTCATAAAAAAAAGACCCGTCCCAACAGACGACAGTATCTTCTTAGTACTTGGTTTGATAATAGCCCTTTTACACCTGTGCAATTTTAACCTGCAATCTCAATCATGCGACAAATCGCATGCGATTTTTCGTTTTACACTATGCAATTTTTGTATATATAGGTTATATGAAAAAATCGCATGGGTTTAGAATCAGTTCTAAATCCATGCGATTTTAGTAACTTTCTAGGAACTTAAGCCAGAAAACATAAATGTAGTAGTGGTACCATTGCTGATAGACGCGTAGCGTAGGCCCAAGCGAAACATTGTAGGTGTGTTTTATTGCCACCCGTGTGCAGTTCGTATCTATTCGAAATGATTCTCTTTTGAAGTGAATTGAACACGAGTAATAAAACACATTTGAGTGTACCCATCGCGCGCGCGCATACGCATTCGTGTTACGTGTAGTTAGGCCGACAGGTTATGTTTGTATCGGACATTTTGCATAAGACTTATGCAAGGAGTTAAGTACGAATTGCATATGAACCCGTCTCACCAACGAAAACAAATACACATAACCTCTCCGAGATACAATCGTGACATGCATGTGACTGCAGACTGATACCTTCCTCCTATTGGCTGATTTAATTTCAATTCATTTTGAATACAACTGATCGTCTTTTCCGGCTTGTCCTTCAGGGGTGAAGGGGGAACTGAATATGATCAGTTGAAATCTATTCACTTTCATTTTGAATGCGCAATAAAACGCTTTTTGAGACAAGTGAATACGTTTCAAAATGAAATGAACTGATTACCAGTGGCAATGAAACACACCTAACCTATTCCTATTCCGCTAATTGTTTTTGTTCGTGCTTAGTTTGAGACGAGTTTGTTAAGATGTCGAAGGAGAATCAAGAAGATGAGAAGGAAAATATTGATAAATTCGTGTGGTCGAAATCAATTACTGAAGATCTAATCGAACTATATCAGAACCAACCAGTACTCTACTGTTCTTCCGTGCCAGAGTACAAAAACAAAAATATAAGGCTAGACGCGTTAAATGTTATACAACAGGTGTGTTTTATTGCCAGCCGTGTGCAGTTCGTATCTATTTGAAATGATTCTCTTTTGAAGTGAATTGAACACGAGTAATAAAACGCATTTGAGTGTACCTATAGCGCGCGCGCATACGCATTTGGTGTTACTTGTAGTTAGGCCGACAGGTTATGTTTGTATCGGACATTTTGCATAAGACTTATGCAAGGAGTCAAGTACGAATTGCATATGAAGCCGTCTCACCAACGAAAACAAATACACATAACCTCTCCGAGATACAATCGTGACATGCATGTGACTGCAGACTGATACCTTCCTCCTATTGGCTGATTTAATTTCAATTCATTTTGAATACAACTGATCATCTTTTCCGGCTTGTCCTTCAGGGGTGAAGGGGGAACTGAATATGATCAGTTGAAATCTATTCACTTTCATTTTGAATGCGCAATAAAACGCATTTTGAGACAAGTGAATACGTTTCAAAATGAAATGAACCTTCAGGGGTGAAGGGGGAACTGAATATGATCAGTTGAAATCTATTCACTTTCATTTTGAATGCGCAATAAAACGCATTTTGAAACAAGTGAATACGTTTCAAAATGAAATGAACTGATTACCAGTGGCAATAAAACACACCTAAAGAGACTTGGTGGCGAAAAATGCCTTAGCTGATGCACACGTCCTCACAGTTGAAGCAATTAAGAACAAAATACATAATCTAAGGACGCAGTTTTTTAAGGAGTTGGGAAGAATTAAAATTAGTGAAAAAAAGTGGTGCCGGCACGTCGGACAGATACACACCAATATTGTGGTATTATGAACATTTAAAATTCCTTCAGGAATCAGAGGCAACAATGGAGTCGGAGTCAAACTTACCAGAAGTCACACTACAACCGGAATATATTATGGATAGTGAGGATAGCCAGCCGGGGCTCATATTTGATGGCACGGTTGAAGATTTCAATTCTTCGGAAATTTTGTCACCGACACCCAGTAGCTCAAGAACGACTCCAATGGCAAAAAAAGCAAAACTTAACCCTAAACTCCAAGAGGTTGCAGAATTAATTAGCGCTGCAACCAATGCACTAACAAAACGTGTGCATTTACAAAATCAAGAAGATGATTTAACGTCATTTGCCAAAACCATCGAACACGAATTAAGAAAAATTGCAAACCCGAGCATTTTAAGAATGGTGAAGAGAAAGATTTTTAATATTCTGTTGGATGGCCAAGAGGAGCATATGGAGTAACCTTCTATTGTATTTTGTTTACTAGAATTATTTTATTTTTGTATATTAACTTTTTTAAATTTTTTTCTTAAAAATAAAATAATATTGTATTAGCAAGTGTTTTTTTATTTAATATAATGAATAATTTATAATGATTTTAATATACTATAATAACTATACTATAAATAATAATGATTATAACAGAATTAATGTTAGTTTATGCCAAGTCATTTTGCCAAGGTACTGCTCCTTCAACACTATTGAAAAATTCTAAAAACTCCTGACTGTTGTCTAAGGCTGAACGAGCACTTCTGTTTCCAGCTACAAAATGCATATTTGATGACGTATCGCCTATCGATGTTTCATCTCGTATGCCATACGTATTGGGGCATTCTGTTCGTAGAAAATTATGCAAAACTATACAAGTCAAAGTTCATTATTTACTCAATGTAGATTTACCCGATCTTTTCGCTAAGCCATGGTTTAGTCTACCAACGCCGTTCCGTTCTTTGTCTTAACAACAAACTCGCACCTCCAATTATGATGCTACAGAGAGCAATTTCCTCTAAATCGACGACGTTAGGCATTTTAACACATATGTATATCAACACATGCATCAACAATCGATACTAGCAAGGTTTCTTAACATATAAACGATAGTTTGGTGCTAAGAAGGTTATGTTTTTGTATAAATAACAAAACAACGAGGTTATGCGTGTTGATGTGTGTAGCACTGTTGCCAATCCAAGAAGTTACAGTTGTTAAAAAATAAAATCACTGATGCTTAAGCCATGCAATTTATTAAAGTTGCACAGGTGTAAACGGTCGAGAAACGGTGATAAAATTGCATGCGATTTTGAAAAATCGCATGGTTGAGATTGCAGGTAAAAATTGCATAGGTGTAAAAGGGCTATAACTTAGTCCTGAAGATGCCTCTTGCAACAGAGCGCGAAACGTTGACTGCTTCAAAGTTCTCAACGCGGTTTCCACCCGGAAATCAATATACAGGGTCATCAAAATGGAGCGTCTATGAAAACAATACTGTTTTCCGCTAACCGCATACCAAAACTTCGTCCATTTCCGATCCGAGCGGAGCGACTCGTCTCTAGGGGTACTGAAGCAAAAGTGTGTAGTATATGCAGCCGAATGTACATACGCGTAAATATAGTTCCCTATACATAAATAAAATTATTCCCATAAAGTTCAGAAATAAATAAAATGAAAACGCATATTCAAAAGAAAATACACTATTACTGATCAATACATTTATTAACAAGATATAACCAATATAATGAAAAATAATGAAATTGACGTAACCGCTTAAATGACACCACGCTTCATCCGAAAAAAAGGAGCAGTTAAGAACATCATCTTCCAGGGTGTACCTAGCCCAATTGCAAAAATGCACTCTTCGTCCAAAATCAAGGGGATACAGTTCCTGGACAACCGATATTTTGTACGGATGCATCTTCAGCTTTTTTTCGCACAGCAGTATGCATCGTTCCATAAGATATTCCTACAAAACAACATTAATTATTAAACATTAGTAAAAACCTCATGGTGATATTAACCAACAAAAACTAAAGACTGCCGTCCATTGTTTCTGATGCTATACAACACTGTGCTATGCTATGCCAGCAAGCATGTTAAAATTTATGTTTCAATAAGCATCTACTTATGCCATGCTGTGTTTACAAACAAAAGGAATCCCACAGCGTAGCATAGCATCACAAGCAGTGGGTGCCGGGCTTTAGCCAGAAAATGTGCTATACAATTATCGTTATTATAATTTAACCAGCAATAAATGTGTGCCTACCCGCTTGTTGCGCTCTCCTATGCACTGATTTGTTAGGGCTGCGTACAACATCAGCTCTAATATGTTGTAGCACTTCTTCAGTTAATTTTTGTGGTGGTCGTCTGCCTGGCCTCCTTTCTATTGACCCTGTCAATCGAAATTTGTTTACAAGACGATTTATATGTCGTCGTAACGAAGAAACATTGAACTGACCCGGAGACTTTTGAATAATCTCTTCGGCGCACAACGTAACCGAAAAGGACCATTCCCTATTCTCCATTTTCTGGCAATTTCGGAAGTAGGCCTCCACAATAAACGTGTCTTGTTCATTTGTGTAGGCCGTAGGGCATCCTGAAGAGCAATCATTCACAAACACACAGCACAATGAACTGCAACGAACATACGAACTAAAATAACAGCCCCTTAAATCAGCTGACTTGCACGCATGATACGCCAATGGCGTGTTGCTAGTAGGAAGAGGATAAGCAAACAGCCAATCAGATCGCTCCTAGCATATGAATTTGTTTCGCGCCCCAAGTGAAAGTAAATTTTGATATGCGCTTAGCGGAAAAAAGGTTTTTTTCCATGGACACTCCATAAATAAAGTTTAATCGTACACTGTGCAAATAAATAATGCGTTTGGAAGAATGGTTGCTGATTTGTTTATAGTTTCAGTTATTTATAAATTATCTGCTTTGACCATTTGTAAAAAGTTGTCCGGCAAAATTGTTGTGGAGGTAACATATTGTCGGCACATCGGTGGAGTTCCTCGAACGGTTATCCAGAATGTACAAATAACAAGATTAAAGTTAAACAAAAGTACTAAAAATAGATTTTTTTATACTTTTGTCGAGTTCAACTTCATACTTTGAACAGAGTGTTCGTAGTTAATATAACTCGAAAAACTCATCCAATGTGTCGATATTATGTCAGTTTCACAATAATTTTGCAAACAACAATTTGCCAGTGGCCAGCGCAAATAATTTATAAATAATTGAAAGTGATTTTGCGGCTGTTGTTTATTGAAAAAATTTAATATCTCAAAAACGACACGTTAGGTATAGGACACATACAATTGACCTAAAATGAAACGAAGATTTCAAAAGGGTATAAAATATAGGTTGTTGCGCATTTGAAATATGAAAGTTGGCACAATTTCCAGTGAAACCGGAAGTAACCAAACACTGACAATTTTTTAGTTCAAAAGATTTCAATCCCTCACTTAATTTGGTCTCGCTGTGAAAGATCCTGTATACAGAATAGAATTCGCTGTTATTCAAAGTGCGCTTCAAATTGCTGCTTGACGTAGTTCATGATTTACTTCTTCAACTTCTTCATCTATCTCTATGTTTCAAGTGCCATCTTCGTCTTTTTCCCACATACATGCTTCAAAGTGAACCTAAACAGAAAAAATAAATAAAAAAAATTGGTATTACAACTTCAATAACTTTAAACTACAGCAGCAGATGCATGAAAAGCATGCTGTTATTCTAATGTGTGTCTACGGTTTGTGCATGCGGCTTATGACAGCCGAGGGATGTTTGAGCACTCACATTTTTTGAGTTGACTTTTAGATCACCTACATATGTCATATGATCGGCTTGGTAAAAAACATAACTCGAAAAATTTCAGTTTCGGAGCATACACCGCAACGAAGAACGATTATTTACATGAATGATGAATTCCCATGTTTGAGGGATAACCAATAAGAAAAATACATACGGACTCAGCTTTGAGGTTGACTTAATTACAAATTATACTGATCAGTGGATAAACAAAAGAAAGTAAACTAAATTGTAATCTGAAACAAACTTACTCTACAAATTCAGGAAGATTTTGTTGGTTCCTTTTCATTAACCACTCTTTTCTTCCTTGACAATCACTTGGAAAAGCATCTAATAACTAGCTCAGCTCTGTTGGAGCACTTTATGCCTGCACAACTTTCCTATAACCTACAAAATAAATAAAATTTGAAACTACCTATAATAATATAAATAATTTAACAAAATTATTATCCGTAAGTATTTATAACATTAATATTACATTAAACTGGCAAATAATACAACTACTATAGAAGTACACACCATAATTATAGTGAGAACTACATAACCTATGTGAAAAAACTTATCACATCTTATTTTACTTGATATATATGCAATAAATTTGCTATACATACCTTCTTATATCATGTATTACAACTGTACAATCCATTCATTATTACTTCTTCTTTCATATCACTGTTATTCGGCCAATATTTAAAGAAACATCCTATAACTCAACCTAACCACAAATAAATTGACATCATTTGGCAAGTTTCTACGACGTGTCATGTCTGTGACGTGTCACGTGGGAGACGTCTTATTCAATTTAACTTCGAGATGTGCCAGAAATCCAAGGTCTATAAAGAGAGAGGTTATCCAGCTTGCTATGTTTCCTATAGTCCACTTTATATACTCCCCTCAGATCCCTATATGCTCTATATTCGTGACGTCACTAGAGTCCCGGCACACTTCGTATCACGTCGCATACATCGCTCGTTTAGTTTGTTCAAAGATACGTTTTATTATTGCCAGCTCAGCTCGTTATAGGTTTTTTAGTGAATTAGAAAGGTTGCTTTTGTTCGTGTTTAATCGTTATTCTGCGTTTATATTGTTATATTCAATAGTTGATAGTTTTACGTTATTGGTTGTTTTATTAGTGTAGTATTTTATGTAATTAAGTTAGTAAAGGTAAGATATTAATTTATATTGGAAATTACATTATTCTAAATCATGTATCAATTTTAGATGCCTATGGTTTGCTCCGTACCGGGTTGCGGTATGAGGTATAACATTTCAACATTGGATTAACAATATCATATTTTACTTTTCCACGTGATCAAAGTTTAAAGCAGAACTCATCCACAATTGGGACATTACTCATACGAAGACCAGCAAGAGCACCCATACTCCCTTCCATCCTGGATACGTCATTTATCTTTTGACGGCCTAAGAAATCCGTCGGAAGAATTTAAACGCTTGTTTAATAAAATGAATTAGCAAGTTCGAAAGACTTACGGGGGATGGGATTAATAATTCGAAAAGAATTAGCAGTAAATTAAGAAGAGAACTTTTAAAACAAGATCCAATTATTGATACCATAGTTTTGAAAGCTTTTGTCGAGCAAAGAATATATGTACGGAAAAATTTTTTTAAATTTTACTTTTCAACAGCAAAAAAATCTAAATATTTAACGAACAGTAGCTGATATTAAAAATAAAATTACAACAAAGATGTGAAAATTTGTACAATAAAGCTTCTTACTGATTTTTTATTTTTTCTTTGTACGTATGTTCTAACCAAATATTGTAATCAGGACAAGCCAATGAGTGATTTAATAAGCAAGTTGTACCAATACTACCAATACTGATTTAGTTATAGTTTTTCTATTTATTTATCTGTAGAGTCGGTAAACCAAACATTCGACTTCAATTCCTGATAATTTTAGTGTTTCAACCCCCAATTTGCATGGTTGCAAAAATATGTGGTTGCCGTTATACCACCTTCAACTCCGGCTCTTGACTTTGTTTGTAGGTTGACTCCACTCACTGAATTTCTGCTAAATTTTGATTCCAACTGCAGAGACCTGGTTTAGCACAACACATTTCTTTAATCGGACATACATTACATACTAATGTACTTATTCAGCATTATTAACAAATTATTGAAATAGCATGTTGTGATAATCACATTCATCATTTTTTTTCCATCCTAATCATTTAAAAATGATCACAATAAAGATGCATTTATTTTTTCAATATAATTATGCACCTACTTAACCTAAATCATACAACGAAATAAGCATTCAAATTGGTGGCAGCGCACGACCCTAGTGACGTCACGATCTCCCTTTACCCCTCAAACTGAGAAATCTCGTTTCTGGATAACCTTACTACTTTATAGACCTTGGTCTAGAAGATACTTGTAATATATCCAATCCATCTGCTAAACAATTTGAATTGTCAAATAATTTAATTTCATTACGAATTAGCAAGCGTTTATACGCACTTTCAAATTGTTTGGCATTTGGATTGTTATTAAAACCACCACGACTTCTTACTGCACTAAAGAAAGTTTCAAGGAAATCCTGGCTTAATTTAAATGTCAAAAGGTAGTCCATGGTATCTTTAACATCTGTGAAATAATTGAAAATGTTTGTTAGGTTAATTATAAACCCTAAAAACCCTATTTTACGGCACCCTTGAAAAAGCTTAACCCCATGTGGATCTTTAAGCCCTTCAATATAGGAAATAAAATTATTAACTTATTCTTTTAAGCGATCGAAGGTGCTATCATCAATAGGTATATTAAATTTAGAATGTTTAACAAACTTAATCCTGCAGTTTAACACGTCAAAAATATTATTAAACATTGCACAAAACTGAGCGGTGCCTTCGCAGTCATTAAAAATAACAGGTGCATATTTACTGTCTTTTAAGTACAGCAATGCATTTGATACACTTTTGCTCAGTGTTTGTGCAGCTATTCTAACATTCATTCGATTATTTTGAAATTGTATGTGTTTGTTAGTAATTTTTGTTGCTAAGTGCAATCCTTCCTTTAATTGAATGTTATTTAGTTCTGTTATGTGTAGCCAGTTTATTTTCTTATTGCCACTATCTATAATTATTCCTTTATCCCCTAGTGTGTTTCTGACTAATTTTATCATGTGGCAAGCATCAAAAAATACATATATTTTCATTTTTGTTATGGGATGTACAATCCACGGCTTAAAATTAGGTGTACCATAATTAAAATTTGCTCCCAAGTTCTGGCACATGCTTAAATTAACTGATGCCCCATCAAAAGTAATAGAATTTAATTGAGCACCAGTTTCAAATATTAGCTCGAGGCATGTTTTTAATATGTTTGCCCTCTCGGATCCTGTTAGGCCTTTAATGAGGAAGTACGCCACAGGTACCTTCCATCCACTGTTAACGCACACCACCATGAAAACTAATGCATTTTTCGCTAATGCAACATTGTCATTATCTTGTTGAATTGTTGTTCCCAGGTCTATTCCACCGTAAAATACATTTTTATCATATATTCTCTGCTCTCGGATTGACATCTCGTCGATAACTAGATTTAATATGACTTTTTTTGATTTGGCTTGCACACCAATTGCAGTGAACGCCTCCGCCGTGAAACCTGGTTTTCCGTCAATCACACTATACCAAGCACGAAGTGTTGACGGATGCGGTAGCAAATTAAGCCATGTTTTTCTGACATAATTATATGCCTTGGCTGAATAAAATTGTAAAGTTAAGGCAAATCCTCGCAGTGCAGGTGTATATCTTCTTCTTTTCTTTGTTTGCAATTTCCTGCCAATCAATTGCTTCATGCTGTCTGGCAACATATGCTACAATAATATAATTTATAGTGTCAAAGACATCCCCAAGTTACAAAGTAATCAATCAAATCAAAATTACAACCCACTCTTTCAGGGTTTCAAAATATTGCTTGCTCATTCAGATGTCAAGTAGTACCATTCTCTTATGGCCATATTTGAAATTAACAAGTTTTTAATATTGTTAATAATTATTTAAGACATTCTTTATGTATTTGTCATATGCAATAATTGTTATATTATATATAATATAACTAAACATTAAATGCAGTTACATTCCATGTTGAATTTACAGCCCCACTTGTTAAAGTCATTGAAAGGCTTAAACAACAATTTAACATTTCACTAATAGTGTGTACGTGCATAATCAAGTAAAAATGAACGCACCACTAAAAATTGACACCCATGTCCTACCTTTAGAACATACATGATAAATATAGTAATCATAAAAAATCATAGTAATTCAATCTTAAAAAATTTATAACTTAAAAAGAATAATATTTTGTTCCAACACACATCTGTGATCAGTAACAGATGTGGCAAACAACAACGGAAATGTCACTATTGTTTTTCCTGATTACTATAGTCTACACCGCTTATTGTTAATACGGTTAATGTTATCAAATACACAAGGTCCCAATGTGATCACATTAAGTGTGGTGCACAGTGGCTATAAATTATGAATAATGACAATAATCCATACCTTTGTATCATAACTTAAAATATCTTTGAAAGAGTGAGATTGTATTTTATAAGACTAATTCATAAATTTACCATTATCGTATCACCAGCATCTTCCGACAAAACGTTATTTTTTCTTAGATTATTGACAAGTTCCTGCAGCGACGATACTTTTTTCTGCAGTCTTCTAACGTTTTGTTGTAGATTTCTTATTTTCTGCGATTTCTTGTTTATATCCTGCCGAGCTAATGTGAGGGCCCTCTTAGCTCTTCTAGGAGTAGCAACATCGGGAGATGTAATTTCACCAACATAACGAGGAGAGTGAACTCTTCTCTTTTTCGGAGTACAGGGCTGTGAATAATCTTAAAAAAAAACTCTTATTACATTAATGTAAAAAGTAAGTATCTATATAAAATAGTTATTTATGTACCAAGGACATTAGACGTATGTTCATGCCCGGAGGGTCACAGTTTAAAAAGCGCTAGGGCCGATAGGCCCCGAGAGCTTTTTAAGTTGCCCGAGGGTATAAAAATCAAGTAATGCCTGAAGTACATACAAAATTTAATATCCTACAATGGTTTTGTTCCTCCGTTTGAATAATATTAATAAATATTTTGATGTTATCAAGTGACATGCGTATCTACGGAGTTGAATAACAATACAAATAATTTGGAGTTGATACAGACAATTAATTGTCAAACTTATAACCGTATTGACATTGACGATTTAAAATTTACAATTTGAATGACAAATATTTGACATATAACCATGGCAATCCTTATTGCCCTAGGGTGCCTAGGGGCCAATAAGAAGCTGTTTTCATCCGGGTATCTAAGATGTAAAATGTCACATTATGATCATTTAGGACATTAATTATCTACAGCAGAGCGTCGGTAATCCGAACTAATTGGGCCCGAAGGTGGTTCGGATTTTCGAAAATAATTCTGAGTTATTTACAATCGGACAATGCTGCTAACAAGCAACATAAGCAAATACACTGAATAAGAACATTTTTATAATAATACATACCACATTCAATTCCAGCAAGTGATATAGTCGTATCCATTAATTCTATCGTAGCAGAAGACAACGGCTGCGGATTTTCAATAACCTCAGATAAGTTTGCAACCTCCGCTGGTTCCGGTACATTTTCTGTGGATGTAGAAGCCACAACAATAGGTTCACTCCTTCCAAGTTTATTCGGTACAGACACGGATAGAATTGTGTTAGGTTTTAACCTCAATCTTCCACCAACTTGTTTGGCGTTTGGGTCTATATAATCCTCAGATAGAAAATGATTTGAGCATATTTGAAGTCGTGATACGTCATCTCTATCGGTGAAATTACAAATTTTCTTCCATAAACAAAGATACTCAGCATTTTTTGGAAAACTGCAACAAATTTGTAGAAATATGAAGTTAGATTTTACACTACAACATAACTAATATTTATTTACTTACAAATGCAAAGTAGCTGGAGGTCCCTTGCGACACAAACAACAGCAACTTGGAGCCATTGCTTACCACAAAAGCAATGTTGCTAGAACGTAGGGAAAATGGGTCCTTATTCGTCTCTTACATACGACAACACAGGACTAAAAGAAACCAACAATAATGTAGGTTAGACTTTTCAATTAAACTATGTATTCCTTACCTCAGAATTCGAATTCAAAACACTCCTAAGTAAGCCAAATAAAAAACACTATTAGCACCACACAAAACGAAAAGTAGTAATGGCGGACAGACGCTTGATCGTTGTTTACTTGTTCTCCCGCTCCGCTAAACGCAACGCATGCTCTATGCCTGTGGACGCTCGCCGCTTGCGTGGCACCACACCACTTGGCACTAACGACGACTGCGTGACGCCGGTGACGCGGTCGGCGCGGGTCGGCGGTCGCCTGGTTATTCCCCTATATTTATAACTTCATTGTGCGCATACTCATTGGGCGTCGGCAACCGCGTCAAAACGCGCCAACGCCCATTTCTGCTGCGTCTGTGTTGTTGTGAACATCAGTTTAAGGTTTTAAAATAGTTTTGGCGTTGAAGGCAGGTTTATTTTGCACCGATTTGAACGATTTGTTATAATGAATTGTTGGCAACGCTTTTCTCCTGTTTTAAAGGTGAGTTTATATTTTTCGACAACTTGTTGTGGTGCGTATACACTAAAATTTCGTTATGCCGTTCTCAACATAATTTTTCTTCGACCTGCATAACAAATATAACAATGTGTGAAGTAATAACGGAATATCGGTCTATTTGTTCACATTTGCCGAATGACCACTAAATGGCGTATAGCGCAACTATAAGTTACTGTCAAAATAGTGAATGCAAGAACTGCGTACTTCCAAGCGAGGTTTTGGTTCATGTTTCGTAAATAAATGATTCCGCGTTATTAACTCCCCCAGTACGCAGGGGAAATTGCATTTTTTTTTGTTATTTTGAAAGTGTTCAAGACCTAATTATAATAATTCTTTTACAATTATTCTGTAGATGTTGGAGTGTACCTGAGCAACTATTCCCAGGAGTCGAACAAATCTTCCGGTTTACCAGAAAGACATCTGCTACTACGTGGACAATCGTAGACCCAATCTTTGGAGTAACGGGAAACGATTCTACAAACGCAGAGCCATTTGAACAAACTCAGGTGAGTTACACTTATTTTGTTATTCTTACTAGTGATGGTAAGTTTCGTTACTTTTGATTACTTGATTACGGGGATTACGATAATGGAGTTAGATACGATGTTTTGAGGATTTGCATATATTTTCATATATTTTTACACTGCAAAGTCAGAACGAATTCTTATTGACCAAATCTTCCTATAACCTAATAGATGGTTCAGGTTCAGCATACATAAGGTGTGTTTTATTGCAACCCGTGTGCAGTTCGTATCTATTCGAAATGATTCTCTTTTGAAGTGAATTGAATACGAGTAATAAAACGCATTTGAGTGTACATATCGCGCGCGCGCATACGCATTCGTGTTACGTGTAGTTAGGCCGACAGGCAGGTTATGTTTGTATCGGACATTTTGTATAAGACTTATGCAAGGAGTTAAGTACGAATTGCATATGAAGCCGTCTCACCAACGAAAACAAATACACATAACCTCTCCGAGATACAATCGTGACATGCATGTGACTGCAGTCTGATACCTTTCTCCTATTGGCTGATTTAATTTCAATTCATTTTGAATACAACTGATCATCTTTTTCGGCTTGTCCTTCAGGGGTGAAGGGGGAGCTGACTATGATCAGTTGAAATCTATTCACTTTCATTTTGAATGCGCAATAAAACGCTTTTTGAGACAAGTGAATACGTTTCAAAATGAAATGAACTGATTACCAGTGGCAATAAAACACCTATAAGTTTATATTATTCTGTATTAAGCTAAAACTAATTCAAGCATTCAAAACAGTGTGCCCAACTGCATCTGAACTTTACAGAAACAAAGAAAATGTGATTTTCTAACACAAACCATCCGCAGATGTTCGAGCATATTATACAAGATTAACCAGGACGGAGATAACTATTCTGTCAACTTCTTAAAAAAGTCCGCCATAGACATGTATTCCCATCTTGACGACCCACAGGTAATCGGAAAATTAGGAGATTCTAGGACCAACTTGGACCAGTTAAGGCACTCATTCCCAACCGGTGGGGCGCGGCCCCCCAGAAGCGGTGTGGAGTTATGAGACTCTCGTGAGCGAGAGAATGATAGCAAAAGCAGATTGAGAACCAGTGAGTTAAGGTGAGTGAAACTTCTTAGACTGTTTATTATATACTACTTGTACTATTGTCTTAAGCCAGCTACAATCGTAACGATAAACTGCAACGATTTAGCCTACAGACGTTGGAAAAATCTGCGCAGTTCGGTTTGCACAGTTAAATCATTGCAGTTTATCGTTTCGTTTGTAGATGGCTTTAATGATTGGTAACTAGATGATCTAAATTCGAAGCAATATATCTATTAGAGAACTATTGCAAATTCTTTTAATTTGTCATATGATGTCACGTGACTTTTTTATAACACAATTTTTAATAGTTTTGTTCCTAAGTGACTATAAGGTCTGTTCCAACACAGAGAAAACACTGTTCAGGTAATGTATTCGACCAGATGTGTTAGCGCTACTTTTTATCATGGTATTGTTGATAGCAATATAACTGATCAAAATAGGCTGCTGTATTAATCTAAAACTAATTCAAGCACTCAAAACAGTGTGCCCAACTGCATCTGATCTTTCTATAAACAATGAAAACTATAAACACAAATTATTCCGCAGATGTCCGAGCATATTATACAAGATGCACCAGGAAAGAGATAACTATTCTGTCAACTTCTTAGACAAATCCGTCATAGAAATCTATTCACATCTCTAGGTCCCACAAGAGATTGTCATATTTTTGGACACACTCTTCATAAAAATGGAAAACAACTTCCCATAGAACAAGTTGGTCCAGCGTCAGGTGAGTTATACAAGATTGTTTATTGTATGGTCTAATCACGATAAGTAGAGCGCTGAGAGAAATACACCACATTTTCAGCGCTCTACTAATAGTGATTTGACTGTATACTATTGGTACTATTAGCTCTGTTCGTGGTAACAGTTGGTAACTAGATAATGCAACACCTCAATATTATCTTAGAAATTTAGAATCGATCTGAATTTGAAAACAAAATACCTGCTAGTGGAAAACTATTTTTCTAATTTACCATGTGTTCTCACGTGCTTTTTAAAAAATAATTTTTCTAGAACGCAAAATATTTTTATTTATACTAATTATAGGGTACTAGTAATAGATCAGACATTAACTTTTTTTGCAACAAAATATAATAAGTACCTACATAATTAATTATTGCAATATATATATATCTATCAAAAATTAAAAAAAGAACAAATTGCTTAACAATTAAAAGTAAAAATTCGTAAAATAACCCGAATTTTCCCGAACTCGATTTTTATTTTGTGCCTGTTGGAAATTCGAATTAGAGCAAATTGTGGAAAATTTATATCTTTCCGTGATCCAAATAGACTGCTGTATTAATCTAAAACGGGTGCGATTTAAGCGTGCATTATTTAAATACATATGTGCTTTAAAATCAATACTTTGATCATTAAAATAATAAATATTGTGCATTAAATAAATCTACATGTTACATAAAAAATTACATATTGTGCCCTAGAATGGATAACTTGTGCATTAAAATAATACATATTAAGCATTCAATAAATATGAATATGTTACATATTAAAAATATTTTATTCATATTGTGCCTGAAAATGAAAAACTGGTGCATTAAAATAATAAATATTGAGCACTAGACCTACTGGGCATCAAAATTAACGCTGATCTGATTTTGACGATTCGTATGTTAATGATAGCGTGTACAGTGCAACCTCGATTATCCGGACAATTAAATGCAAAGGGGGTGTCCGGATAATCGATTTGTCCGGATTACCGAATATTGCTTCAAAATTGCTTAAATAACATTATCTGAAGTTTTGATCAATTTTGAGTCATGCATAGAACCATTGTTGACGACTTTTGGTGTAATTATCACTAGAATTTATACTAAATTGCGCAAATGCCCAGTTCTTTCGCCGTGGTTGAATGCAGTTCAGTAGTAATTCCACCTAAGGTCAGCAACACAGAACTCATGCACTTAGGTACTAATTTTAGACGAGTGTTACTGCGAGTTAATGCTCATTTATATATTTTAAGGCCTTTAGGAGGCTAGTCCTGGTAACCAAGGAAAAAAGGGTTCAGGTTGATATAGAGACACTTTTTTATAAAAAAGCAAAGTCATACAGTCCACTTTTACATTCGTCATAACGTCCTCCTCTCTTCTCATTATCTTGAATATCAGCATTTTATTTCCACAATTACTCTTCCCCATTTTGGCACGTCGAGCCGGATGTCAGGACGCTTAGGTTCACCTAAGGATATACATTAGAAAAGTCATTTGAGATACGTGGATTTGACATGCGACCTTTGGACAAGTAATTCCTATTTACCAAGCCAGCTAGCGATCGAGGAATAAGACAGCAGTCCTGCGACAGGAGTGCGAACAAGGAATAAGACAGCAGTCCTGCGACAGGAGTGCGAACAAGGAATAAGACAGCAGCCCTGCGAGGGGAGTGCGAACAAGGAATAAGACAGCAGTCCTGCGACAGGAGTGCGAACAAGGAATAAGACAGCAGTCCTGCGAGGGGAGTGCGATCAAGGAATAAGACAGCAGTCCTGCGAGGGGAGTGCGATCAAGGAATAAGACAGCAGTCCTGCGAGTGGAGTGCGAACAAGGAATCAGACAGCAGTCCTGCGAGAGGAGTGCGAACGAGGAATAAGACAGCAGTCCCTACGAGCGGAGTGCAAACGAGGAGGAAAACAGCAGTCTACGAGCGTGCGATCAAGGAAAAAGCAGCAGATCTACGACATCGACAGGACTGTGACAAGGAAATTCAGCATTCTCACGAAAGGATTGTGAACGAGAAGGTCAGCAATCCAAACGAGGAGTGTGTGCACGATAGAAGTACAGCGTTGAGGCATTGAGGTAACAGAATCGCTTCAAAATGAGTCAGAAAGAACAAAAGGAAAAGCAGAGACGCGAAACGTCACTTAGACATTGTAAACTTAAATTAAATATGTTTGAAGCTTTTTTGAATACTTTTACAGTTGATCAAATTGAAATTTTGTGCATGAATTTAGACTCATGTGAGCCCTGCTTGAAAGAAGTAGAAGAGATTTTGCTGGAACTCGAACTTCTTGATAGTAGTGAAGAAAATAAAGCCAGAATAGATAACGAGTTAACTAATTTTAGTCAACAATACCGTTTACTCATATCAAAGGCTAAAGCCTTATTACCTAAGCTAACTTCAACATCTGTTTCACACGCATTTAATCAGTTTTCTACATCTGAGTCGTTTATTAGGTTGCCGACTCTAAGTTTGCCTTCGTTTTCGGGAACATACGAAACCTGGGCCGAGTTTAGAGACACGTTTTCTTTTTTAGTGCACAACAATCAGAATTTGACAGATATACAGAAATTTCATTATTTAAAGTCTTGTCTCAAAAACGATGCATCAAAGGTAATTCAAAGTCTAGAAGTCAGTGAAGAAAATTATAAGGTTGCTTGGGAATTGTTAAAGAATAGATATGAAAATCTAAATCTTTCAGTCAATATTCATATTAAAGCTATATTTGATATTCCTGTAATTTTAAAGGAAAATTATTCATATTTGCGCAATATGACTGATACTTTATTAAAAAGTATTCGTTGTCTTGATTCTTTAAAAATTCCTGTGCATCAATGGGATTCAATTTTGATTTATGTGATTACCGCAAAATTAGATGCTACCACGAAACGTGATTGGGAAGCCATGCATCCAATAAACAAATTACCTACATTAGATGAATTAATAAAGTTTTTAATACAACGGGCAAATTTGTTAGAGTCAATACAAAACAAAGACTTAAATGATTTGCAAAACGCAAAACGTAACAAAGATAAAACTACTTCCTTTGCTTCAACGGAAAATAAGCATTACAAATGTTATATTTGCAATAAGAATCATAGCGTTTTCTATTGTGACGATTTTAAACAACTATCTGTAGGTCAAAGAATTGAAAGTGTAAAGCAGAAGAATTTATGTTTTAATTGCCTTCGCTTAGGACATAGCAGTTATGACTGTAAAGCCAAAACTTGTCAAAAATGTCATAAAAGACATCATACATTATTGCATAGAGAAGGTACATTCAAACAAACGGTCAGTAGCAACATCATAAGTGATTGTGATGTTAATACAAACAATAACAATAACATTGTTTCTTGCGCTAGTCAAGTGGGCGCAACTTCACACACTCAAACGCTTTTATCAACGGCGTGTGTTCAAGTTCTTGGTAAGACAGAGAACAGTTTAGTGTTACGTGCTTTGTTAGATAATGGTTCTCAGAGTAATTTTATTACAAAAAAGGCATGCGAATTTTTGAAATTAAAGACTAAAAAAATACAATCATGTGTAAATGGTTTGGGGGCAAAGGAAACTAAGATTTATTCAGTGGTTACTTTGACAATACATTCTTTATACTCCAACTATGAACAAACAATAGAATGTTTAGTTCTTGATAAAATGACTGACAACATACCGATCATAGCAATCGATTTAAAGACTTTAAAATTGCCTACGGGAATTCAACTAGCCGATGTTGAATTTCACCAAAGTAAACCAATCGACTTATTATTAGGCTCATCGGTTTTCTGGGCAATTTTACAAACAGGAAAATTTCATTTAGGGAAGGGAATGCCTGTTTTGCAACGTACGCACCTTGGTTTTATTTTAGGGGGTTGCATTAGAGGAAAGGAAGAACGAAGGACACATTCCTTTTGCGCATTATCTGATCAACTGACAAGATTTTGGGATCAAGAAGAAATTGGCGAAGAAAACACGAATTCGGTTTTTGAAAACAAATGTGAAGAAATTTTCATTAAAACTACAACAAAAGACAACGATGGTCGATTTGTGGTCGATATACCTTTCAATCAACATAAGACAGAGCTTGGAGAATCACGTTCTTGTGCGCTGAAAAGATTTTTTAGTATGGAGAAGAGACTTGCACATAACCAAAAGCTCGCGGAACGATATAAGGAGTTCATGAAAGAATATGAATCGTTAGGACACATGACTCAAATAAAAGAAACAGATCATCTCACAAACAAGGATATTACTTACCACATCATGCGCTTCTGAAGGAATCAAGCACAACTACAAAACTAAGAACAGTTTTTGACGGTTCAGCAGCAACAAGCTCTGGATTGAGTTTGAATGATGTGCAATTAAAAGGACCAGTAGTGCAAAGTAATCTCTTTGATATTTTACTTCGATTTCGCAAATATAATTGCGTTTTCAGTGCCGACATCGAAAAAATGTACAGGCAAATACTCATAAATCCCGAAGATAGAAAATATCAACGAATCTTGTGGAGAAGTAATGATAAAGAACCTATCAAATGTTTCGAACTTAATACTATCACTTATGGACTTACTTCATCACCATTTTTGGCAACTCGTTGCTTAAAACAATTAGCCATTGAAAACCAATTTGAATTCCCGGAAGCTTCTAGAATTATAAATGAAGATTTTTACATTGATGACTTACTCTCAGGAACAAATTCAATAGACGAAGCAAGGTTATTGATAAATGATATTACAGAAATAATGGAAAAGGCGAAGCTCAACTTAAGAAAATGGATTTCTAACAAGAACGAACTGTTAGAAATGGAGAACTCAGATCCAAAAACATTCAAGGTAATTAGCCTTGACAGCAACGAATCCAATAAAACACTTGGTTTATTCTGGCAACCACAGCAAGACTACTTACATTATATTCCGACAAGGTGTAAGCAAGACAATACCGTGACCAAACGAGAAGTATTGTCCGTTATAAGCAAAATATATGATCCATTGAATCTATTAGGACCGATGCATATTAAAGCAAAGCTATTCATGCAAGCCCTTTGGAAGAAACATATGAATTGGGACGACTATTTAGAAAACGATTTTTTGAAATTTTGGAAGGAGTATATTTCACAGATAGAATCGATTCAAGAAATAAAAATACCAAGAAAGGTTTTACATAATTCTCCAGTGCGTGTAGAATTGCATGGTTTTTGCGACGCATCGCCAAAGGCATACGCAGCGTGTGTTTATGTAAAATCTTGGAACTGTGATGATGATATTCAAGTGCATTTATTGTGTGCAAAATCGCGTGTTGCGCCATTACGTTCGGTATCATTACCTCGTTTAGAGCTGTGTGGTGCGGTATTGCTAGCGAAATTAATAAATAAAGTGCAAGAGTCTTTTAGAATTAAAATTCAGAAATGTTATTATTGGTGCGATTCAACAATTGTATTATGTTGGATAAAAGGGGAACATCGAAAATGGAAAACCTATGTTGCAAATAGGGTATCACAGGTGCATGCATTGACCAATATGAATAATTGGAATCATGTTTTTACCAACGATAATGCGGCGGATATTTTAACTCGAGGGTGTAGCGTAGAATATTTGAAAACATGTGATTTATGGTGGTACGGGCCTAAATGGTTAAAGGACAATTTTATTACAATCACAAATAATACGTCATACTCCGAAGATGAATTTCTATCTGAATTAAAACAAGAAAAGAAACTTTGCCTTATTGAAATTAATAATGAATTTTTGATCATCTTTGATAAATTTTCAACGGTAGGAATTTTACGCCGAGTAATGGCTTATGTATTAAGATTCATACATAATTCTAGATGTCCGACACAGAAATGGATAGGCTTTTTGACTATTGGAGAAATAAATAATGCAACGAAAACATTAATTAAGTTATGTCAACAACAATCATTTAAAACTGAAATTCAATTGATTACAAAGGGTGATATGCCAAAAAACTTGAACTCATTACAACCATTTTTAGATAGAGATAATTTCATTCGTGTTGGTGGTCGTTTAAAAAATGCCAATGTTAATTTTGAAGTGAAACATCAATTAATTCTGCCTAAGAACCATCGTCTAACGGAAATGATCGCGAGAGAAGCTCATATAAACAATTTACATTGTGGTTCACAATTATTGCTATCTCTACTTAGAGAACGATATTGGATAATTTCAGGCAGAAATGTCACTAAACAGATCGTTCGAAATTGTGTTAAATGCTTTAGAGCTAAACCAAGAGCAATCGATCCTATTATGGGTAATTTGCCGACCGAAAGAATTACTTCATCTTTTGCGTTCCAACACGTTGGTGTAGATTACGGTGGTCCATTTATGATCAACGACAAACGTACTCGTGGATGCAAAAAAATAAAGGCTTACATTTGTGTGTTTGTATGTTTTTCAACTAAGGCGGTGCATTTAGAGTTGGCAACAGATTTGAGTTCAAATTGTTTTATCGCGGTATTGAGACGGTTCATTTCAAGACGTGGAAAACCAAACATAATCTTTTCTGACAACGCAACTAATTTTATTGGTACAAAACATAAGTTGGAACAGCTGATGAAGTTAGTTCCACATGATTTAGAAAAAGTAAATAATTTCTTATCACAGGAAGAAATTATGTGGAAAACTATACCCCCTAGGTCACCTCATTTTGGAGGATTGTGGGAATCGGCAATAAAATCAATAAAATATCATTTAGTTCGAGTTGCAGGAAATGCAAATTTAGTTTTTGAAGAGTTTTATACTTTGTTAACACAAATTGAAGCGATTCTTAATTCCCGCCCAATTTCACCTATGAGTTGTGATCCCAACGACCTTTCCCCACTCACTCCCGGTCACTTTCTTATTGGAAGACCCTTAACAGCAATTTTTGACGAAGAACTGGCCAACGTCAACCCAAATCGACTTATTCGATACCAAAGAGTTCAGCAAATTGTTCAACACTTTTGGAGCAGATGGAGAAAAGAATACTTGGCTGAACTTCAAATACGAAAAAAGTGTAACTATTCTCGTTCAAACGATCTCAAAGAAGGCGATCTTGTAGTTATTCAAGAAGACAATTTACCTCCTTGCAAGTGGTCACTGGGTAGAGTAGTGCGTTTGATTCCGGGAAATGACAAAATAGTGCGAGTAGTAGAAATAAAAACAAATTCGGGTATCATTAAACGCGCTACTAGACAATTAAGTGTTCTACCAATTGAAAACTAATCTCCTTTAATTTCTTTAAATGTTTGAATAATTTTATTGGTATTTATACGAAGCTCATTATGACCATTCTCTGTATTTTCGTTAGTTCAATATTGAAATACATATTTCAATAGGGGGGGAGGATGTTACTGCGAGTTAATGCTCATTTATATATTTTAAGGCCTTTAGGAGGCTAGTCCTGGTAACCAAGGAAAAAAGGGTTCAGGTTGATATAGAGACACTTTTTTATAAAAAAGCAAAGTCATACAGTCCACTTTTACATTCGTCATAACGTCCTCCTCTCTTCTCATTATCTTGAATACCAGCATTTTATTTCCACAATTACTCTTCCCCAACGAGTATTAAAAGATTATAAACAAAAATAAATCTTTATTTAGCAAATAAGTAGATACATATACATAACTCAATAAAATATTCTAATGTTGTACAAATAAATAAATATATATATATATATATATAAATATAAATAAAAGAACTTACCTTTTGCTCTTTCTTGTAGAAACCAAGTGTTCAAAGCCTTTTCCATTGCTGGGTGTAAACTAAATTTCAATGCCTTTCTGTTTAGTGGAACAGAATCCGTAGATGAAACATTGTTGACTAGTTTGCTTTTATTTTTATTTATATCGGAAATTGTAGATTTTCCAACGCCGTATTGCGCAGCAATCGATCTAATGCTATGTCCGTTATTAATTAATTGTATTATTTCGACTTGTTGCTGCACATTCAAAGTAATATGTTTCCTTTTAGGCATTTTTGCCGTGTACACCAAACTCACAGGAACATATACAGTCGTGACCGGATATAACGAACACTCAAGGGGCCATGTCGCTAGTTCGTTACAAGCGGTCGTTCGTTATAGGCAGACATGCGATATTTGATGTTTTTTCTAGGTTAATATATAAAAACTTTACTAAAATTGAATAAAAATGAAATAAAATCAACAGAATACATAATAAAGAACACAGAATAAACAAAATAAACATAAATTATCTGTGTTTTAAACCATTACATACATTTCTTATAAGTATAGTGGTTTTCATTGAGAGCGACCCATTATGTTTTTTTTCTTCAATTAAAAGACTTGTGGGTTAGTATTGGAAATGATTTTTATTTCAAATGAAAGTATAATCGATGCCATTATTTATGGCATATTTTATTTATGGCAATACGACATCATTCAAATGTCGGCCGCTGAAGCGCTGGACGAGTGAATACGCTGGACCCAATTTTCCATGACTCGAGTACACAAATCGGTTGAAATATCAGGAATTTCGCGTTCGATTTTGGCCTGCAGTGTTTTAACGTTTCTGTATTTAATCCCTTTAGATTTTCTTTGGGGTTACATTAAATAGCTGGTGCCAACAAGCCAGAAACGTTAGAACATCTGCAGGCCAACATCGAATGCAAAATTTCTGGTATTTCGACCGATTTGTGTACTCGAGTTATGGAAAATTAGGTCCAGCGTATTCACTCGTGCCAGCGCTTCCGCGGCGGACATTTGAATGATGTCGTATTTCATAAATAATAGCATCGATTATACTTTCTTTTGAAATAAAAATCATTTCCATAACTAACCCACAAGTCTTTTAATTGAAAAAACGAAATTCATCGCTCTTAAAGAAATCCCTTGTACATAGCTACATATTTTTTTAAAATAAACTTTGTATTAATGCATATATCCAAGCTAAAAGTCTTATGAGATAAGAAAAATAGAGGTGGGAAATAGAGGAGACGTAACCGCGGAATAGTGAAACAAACGGTAGGGGTTCTCCTATTAGTACTGTTGGCGAAAATAGGTTAAGTTTTGCGGGCAGGAGACATCCGACTAGATTTTGTGCTGAGTGTTCGTTAACTGGTCGTTATAACCGAACTTGTAGAACTAAAAATGGATAAAAACTTGGTCGTAATATCCGGGCGGTCGTTATATACGCGTTCGTTATAAGCGAGCTAAACATACATGTAACTATACGGCGATCTGACGGGACTTTCTTTCTTGGTCGTTACAAGCGGGCGTTTGTTATATCCGGAGTTCGTTATATCCGGTCTCGACTGTATATGTATATGTACTACCGCCGCCGTACATAGTCACTAGTCAGGCTATCAACAAGCCGCTTGGAGCTACTTGACGGCGCGGCGACATGGCCGTCTCGCCGGCGCGGCGCGTTGTCCGGATTAGCGAGCGGTGTTTGGATAATCGTGTTTTGCAGGGGGTGTCCGGATTACCGAGTGTCCGGATAATCGAGGTTGCACTGTACTTTCAATAATATACAACCTTATTAATTAATTCAAATGTCTCACCCTACATATTATATTAAATAAAAATTCAATTGTTTTCGACTTATGACATCAACAACACTTTTTTTAATGGGAACCCCATATTTTGTGTACTGATATTGATAGATCTGTTACTTCGAAATTTATTTTCCAAAAAAGACAGTTGAACTTTAGATATATTATCGATAACTTATTTGTTTATGGAATGCGCGTTTTCAATTGGTTTATTTGCGCTGAATACGAATCTGAGCTTGAAAGTTGCATATCACGTCAGATTATTGCGCTTTTTTTATATTTCTTCTGGAGGCGTCCGCACATAACTTAAAGAATCGATCTAAATGCTTCAACATTTATGACCAAACTTTTAGGATCCAGGATTCAGGTTAAGATTTCTTATGAAGCCATTTTAAAGTTTCTAGAACAATGGGTTTAGGTGGTATAAATTTGCAAAAATTACCAAAATTGCGCTTTTTACATTTTTACCTCACTTTTTTCGATAAGTTTATATGCGCTTACTATATGTACGCTATAGGTTGCAGAGTTATTTAAGCCATTGAAAATATATTTTTTTCAATGAACAAGTATTTTTAAAGCTGCTCATTATATTTTTATAGAGGTAACGAATGTGTTGCACATTTATTTCTTTACGTGTACATCATGGAGGAAGGAGGAGTCGCCATAAATGGTCGGATATGTGACCACTTTCCCCAACCCGGAGGACTTTTAATGTCAAAGTGACATTCGCAACATTGACGTGTTATTATTTTATTTATTTTGCTTATTTCGCTTTGTTTAAAGATATTATAGTGAATTTGTATGAAGATATACATAAAAATATAACGTATATATTTTTTTAAATATGTTTATTTCGTATGAGTTAAAAAAATTTGATTAATTGAATTCTTAAAAGTGTTCATATAGCGTTTTTTTTATAATGTGACACATTACAATATATTACAGAAAAAATTTCTTGAAATTTCTGGCCAATTTCGGAATTAATCCGGACCTGGGTGGCGGCCAACTGTTAGGGTACTTAACAAGGAACATTTAAATATATAAATGCACAATTATTTATTCTGATGTATATTTATATAAATTTATTGCATATTTATTTTTTTAATGCACAAGTAATTTTTTGCATTGCTCAAATATTTTTTGTATTGGACAAATATTTTTGCTAATGGTCAAATATTATAACAAATGCTGCTTACAATAAATGCACGTTTTATTTTATTTATTGCGTATATAATTTGTACTGATCTAAACAGTGGCGGCTCGTAGCTAATATTAGTGGGGGTGCTGTTCCAGAAATGTTTTTTTCATTGTTTTAAAAAATTGTGTTAAAGGAAAAAAATATGAGAAGAAAATTTATTTACTAACTTGATGAAATCGTAAAGGAATTTAGGGAATAAATGCGGATTTCTTATTTACTTTACATAAATTGGTATAGTTACATTCATAAATTTATGTAAAAAATACATTTTCTAAAAACTGCAGTTCCACAGTGCCTATACGCGAGCTGCCACTGGATCTAAAACTAATTCAAACACATAATACACATTTCCATAAAAACAATGAAAATGTGAAATTCTAACACAAACTATTCTGTCAACATTCTGACAGTCTTCATAGACATAGAATCCAGCTGGGACCTACTTGGGCCAGTTAAGGTGAGTGATACTTAGACTGTTTATTGTATACTACTTGTACCATGGGCGTATCTAGGGGCTTATACTACTCTTTCCCTTATGGACACTTGGGTGGTTATTTTTATTTAGAAACCAACGACCCCCCCCCCCAAATCGTTCCCAAATCAAAAAAAAAAGTGGACAGTATTTTTTTTCTAAATTTTGATTTTTGGTGGTGCCTATCGAGGCCTCAAATTTACATGGGAAAAAGACATTTTTTGGTATTTTGTGAATAACTGTTTAGGGGTTTATGTTAAACTTATTGAACTTCTAGAGAACTTTCCAAGGAAGAGTTTGACCTACTATGCATATGAATTTAGAAGTTTAGAATTTAGAACTTTTGTGCTTCTTTCGTTTCCGAGTTATAAGTTTTTTTCTGAAAGGGGCTGTGGACATGCCTGACCTAACTTCCAAATTCGAAATAAAATCAAACTTTTTTCGATGCTAAAGTATTGTGCTAGTTTTGTGCCGCAAACCAGAAGTTTTGTGCTCTTTTCGTTTTTGAGTTATAAGTAGTGATGGGCAGAATCGTATTATTTCAAGAATCGATTTTCATGATTTGGTTCTCGAGTTGTTCTCCATTAATAATCGATTATTAATAATCGATTTTTAATAATCGATTCCTAGTAATCGATTTTAAATAATCGATTCTTAATAATCGATTTTTAATAATCGATTATGGATACGGAGAGTCAATGATGTAAAAGGGTTTTAGGTTGAGCGTCGAAGTTGGCGACGGGGGGGGGGTATAAAACTGATGTAAATTAATGTAAAACCGACTATTAAAAACCCATTATAAAAAATCGATTATTAGCATACGATTATTAAAAATCGATTATTCAAAATAATAATCGAGATATCTCGATTATTTCAAGAATCGATTATAATCGATTTTGTAATCCGAATGCGCCCAACACTAGTTATAAGCATTCTTCTACTTGGGGGCCATCCGTCTCTCTCTTTCGTCTGGGCCCGGGTTCTCGCAGGCAGCCCGCGTGGGTTGCGCAGGCAGCGCGCCTATTGATCATGCATACGTAGGAGTTTAACGGCACTGTTTGTGGCTATATAACTTAAAAACTATTCAACATTGTTTCATCGGGGTTTCATTCTTTGTTCTTTGTACTTGAATAATGGGCACGTGGAATTACGATTAAATATTGTTAAATATGTGGTATCTTAGGTTGATTTAAACAGCAACATTTAACTGAAGAATGATTTTATTCTATACGAGCACCAATATATATATATATATATATACATCCACCGAACACCTGCGCAATACATTTAGAACAGAAAAAGAAGTGCACCTATTTATATACAATATATTACACCTTCACCCTAATTTTGTTCCATCAAAACAAATATAATAATAATAATAATCATAAAACTACAATAAATCAGAAATAAGTTTCAATTTTACACCAATAAATTTCAATAATTCAAAAATAAACAACTTAACTAGTAATTTCGATTTTCCTCGAGCGCAAGTTATACCGAGGGGATTTTTCGGCACTCGTTTCACTAGCCTCGCGCACTTTTTCACTTAGGTCACTTTCGGGAATTACATTATCAGGGTCTGTATATGTTGAAAGAGAGACCGGCAAAGATAATCTTGATTTTTCTGGTTTCATTTGATTAGAATGTCTTCTCATCACTCTGCCGCTCTCTGTTTCAACGTCAAATACCGTTTGTCCATATTTTTTTGTTATCTGTCCTTTCTCCCATGTAGACACATTTGGAGAGGGATAATTTTTAACAATTACCTGGTCACCAACATTTACTTCTCTGAGTTTTTGTCTTATTTTTATTTGCTTTCTAATGTTTGTCTCCGTGATCAGATCTACATTAGGTCTGATTAAATCTAGTCTACCCTTTAAACGTCTCCCGAACATAGCCTCGGCTGGACTACGCCCGGTAGTTGAGTGATTTACATTTCTATAGTCGAAAAGATATCTAGTTAATGCTAAATTAATACTTTTCTGTTCAGTAGAAGCCTTTTTTATTACCCGTTTGACAGTTTTGACCGCATTTTCCGCCGCACCATTACTCTGTGGGTGATATGGGTGATACTCTGGGGAAAGGTGGTCCGTTATCAGAAACTATTGTGTCAGGTAATCAAAATATTGAAAATATTTGTCTTAAGTTTGTTATTACTTCCAGTGCAGTTGTAGTTTTCATATATATATAACTTCTAGCCATTTCCTGTAGGAATCAATAATTATTAAATATTTCTTACCAAAAATAGGTCCCAAAAAATCCAAATGTAGTCTCGACCAAGGCCGAGGAGCTAATGGCCATGGAATAGGGGTAATTTTTGGTGAATTTCCTTCTTCTTTAATACATACTCTGCACTGACTACACATGTTTTCAATATCTTTGTCTACATTTGGCCACCAAAAACAGCTACGTGCCAATGACTTAGTTTTTGTAATGCCTAAATGAGTGGCGTGCAATTCGGCCAATAATTGCTGTCTGAGTTTGGTTGGTACCACTACTCTCAATCCCCACATAATACAACCATGTTGTAAATTTAGTTCCTCTCTTTTATTATAATAAGCTAAAAGTTCATTGTGTACATTACTTTTATTTGGTCAACCATCATAACAGTATCTATAAATTTGACTCAAAATTGTATCCTTCTTTGTTTCGTTTTTAATTATTATGTGATCAAGAGGCAAGTGTTCCTCCAAATACAAAATATGACTAAAATCTTCTTTTTTCTTTGAAATACATTTAAGAGGTAGTCTTGAAAGACTATCGGCAATAACATTATCTTTAGATCTAATGTACTAGATGGTGTATTGGTTGGTACGTTGATAAAATAATACTATTTTTTTTTTTTTTTTTTTTTCTCTCTCTTTATGTGTTAGTTTAAGAGTGTTGGGTTAAATTGAGCAGGTCGCATAGACCTGGATTTCGCCTGTAGAATTATTGTTGTGTATTTGATTTGGTTAGATTATGTTGATTCAATAAAGACATTATTTATTTATTTATTTATTTATAATACTCCATCTCTGTAGTCTGCTAGCTGCAAAATTTGGTATTCCTTTTTTATCGCCAAAGATACGAATTAAAGGTTTATGATCACTTAATAAGATAAAATGTCTACCATAAATATAATCATGAAACCTTTTAACGCCAAAAATTAAAGCTAGTGCCTCCTTATCTATTTGAGAATACGCTTGCTCTGCCTTGGATAACGACTTTGATGCGTACGCTATCGGTCGGATATCGCCGTTTGGAAATTTATGCGAAATGACCGCAGCCACCCCATAGGAACTTGCATCAGCCGATAGAATTAAAGGTAATTTTAAACTGTAATGTACTAAGACTTTTGGAGACGCTAATTCTTCTTTAACTAAGTCAAAACTACTTTGTTGTGCCTTAGTCCACTGAAATGCAATGTCTTTTCGTAGTAATTTGTATAAACTATTCAATTTAGTTGCAAGGTTTGGTAAAAAATTTGGAATAATAGTTGACCATACCCAAAAAAACTCTAACTTCATTCACATTTGTAGGCACTTTACAATTAAGTATTGCTTCAGTTTTCTTAGGAGATGTATGAACGCCCCTACCGTCGATTATAAAACCCAAATATTCTATTTTTTTGTCCAAATTTACATTTAGGTAATTTAATGGTTAATCCAAATTTATTTAATGTCTCGAAAGCTTCATTTAAAATTTTGAAATGTTGTTGTTCGGTCTCCGAAAAAATTAAGATATCATCAAGGAATATAATTACCCCCTCCATACCACAAAAAACACTTTCAATCAATTTTTGAAAAATTCCTGGACTGGATGCTACCCCATATGGTAATCTGTTGTATTGAAATAATCCTTTATGAGTATTTATAACAACTAAGTTCTTTGATTCGTCGTCAAGTTCAATTTGAGAATAAGCTTGTGACAAATCAATGTTTGAAAAATATTTACTTGCTCCTAATGATGCAATTAAAGTGTCAATTTTAGGAATGGGATATTTTTCTATGTGCAAATGAGGATTGATGGTTACGTTGTAATCACCGCAGATCCTAACTTCACCTGATGGTTTTAAAACTGGCACAATCGGGGTCGCCCATTCGCTAAGTTGAATCGGGGTTAGAATATTTAATTTTACCAAATTATCTAGTTCAGCTTCAATTTTACGTCGAATTGCCAGTGGTACATGTCTAGCTTTACAAAATTTAGGGACAACGTCTGGTTTTAGATATAATTTCATTTTTCCTATGTTACACAAACCTAATTTATCCGAAAAAACTTCAGGAAAATTTTCCTTTAATTTGTTGTATGCCATTTGTGCATGACTATCGTCCGTGCGTACATAAAAAAGTGCATCTACTGAAATATTTAAATTAATTAACCAATCTCTCCCAACTAACGGAGGTCCTCCATTATCGACTACATATAATTTGGCCTCTTTCATTTGTGATTCGTTATAAGTTACACTTACCAACACATAACCCAGAGTAGGAATGCTGTGACCGTGGTATGCTTTTAATGTTGCCGTTCCATAGAAACATTTTGCGTCGACATGATTTTCTTTTCCGCAGTGACGACATCTTCCACGTGTTGCTGGTTTGGCTGGTTTGTAACCGGTGTTCCTTCTCTGGCCTCGCTCTGTCGCTGACATACCCCATTCGGAAAACCTCGCCGTGTTTTTCTTCGCCTCGTGATGGATTTTATGAATTGCCGTGTATGATTGCCCCACTACCATTTCTGCGTTAATTACCGCTGCTTCCAGATTGACGGAGATAGTGTACGCCTTGGCATACAATAATTTATCTTCGGTGAATAACCGTTGCCGAATATTTTCATTTGTGAGACCAAAAATTAACTGATCTCGCAAATTTTCCTCCAATGATTTTCCGAAATTGCAGTCCTTGGCTAATTTCTTCATCCTCATTACGAAATTGGCAATTGATTCGTCTTTACCTTGGATGCATTGACGAAATTTATACCGTTCAGCAATTTCGGATGGGTTCGGGTTGAAATGCTTTTTCATTTTCGACACTAGATCTTCTAAACTTTCATTTTCGGGCTCGTCCGGTCTGCATAAATCGACCATCACATCAAATGCCTCCGGTCCGACAATGCTGATTAACATGGCGGTCTGCAACTCCTCCTTGACTTCATTCGCCTTGAAGCATTGCTTCACTCTTGTGATGTACGATGACCAATTTCCATTTCGCACGTCGTACTCCTCAATTTTACTCACACTCATTTTACGTTTTTCACAATTTCCTCGTCGCCACTTGTGGTATCTTCAAATTCAAATTCAAATAAGCTTTATTACTGTTCAGTAAACGTCAACACAAGATAATGAATGTAACAACTGTATTCAAAAAGTAATTTCTTCGACAGTGTAGGGTGGTGCTGTTAGTAGATGCTTCTTAAGTGTTCTTTTGAAGTCGGGTAGATCTTTTAACTTCCAGGATTCGGGACATCTGTTGTATACAGAAACCCCCCTTCTCAAATACTCGGCCGACTGAATTCTGATTTCCGGTGGTTGTAGATGTAACCTGCTTCTTGTGTTGTACTCATGGTAATCTCCACTGCGAGGCAATTCGAAACGACGCCGTGCGTGGACATCTACCAGGACTCTATAAATATATTCAGCTGGTGCTGTCAGTATACCATACTTTATAAAGAGTGGTTTGCAATGTTCATAGTAGCTCCAACCCTCTATGCTACGAATTGCTTTTTTTTGCTCCAGCAAGACCGACCCCAGGTGCTTTGTGTGGCCCCAGATTTCAATTGCGTAGCTCATTCTTGCATGAAAAAGCGCATGATAGCCTACGGTTGCCGCCTTCACACCAATAGTCCTAAAGAGTCTTCTTATTGCAAATACTGTCTTTGAGAGTCTGCTGCAGAGTTCGTCCACATGTGCTTTGAATGTTAGCCTGGCATCGATCATCACACCAAGTAGTCTTACAGGCTCCCCAACGGGGGTCCACCTGTCCATAGTGAAGGCAATCTTTTGGATTTTTTGTCTGTTCAGTACAAGTCTGTGCTGCTGAAACCAGGTGTCTGCTTTCTTCAGATCGCCCTCCAACAGTTCATCTAGGGTGCTCTGATCTTTGTGGCTTGCTATTAAGGTTGTATCATCTGCGTAAAGTACGGTACTGCAGCTGAGATGTTCTGGCAGGTCATTGATGTAGATATTAAACAGAGTTGGGCCCAAGATGGAACCTTGTGGCACGCCGACTTTCAGAGGAAGTGGTGTGCTTTTTCTGCCATTGATTAATACAACTTGATATCTGTTCTTTAAGTAGTCTGTTAAGATGTTCAGTGCTTTACTTTGGAAACCATAACTGGCCAGCTTCTGTACCAAGATGTTGTGGGAGATGGTATCAAAAGCTTTAGTCAAGTCACACATGTAGGATGAACAAGCTTCGCCTCGATCCACTGCCGTACAGATACTTGCCATGCAGGAATGCCATGCTGTAGTAGTACTGCGTTGTTTTTGAAATCCATGCTGGCTGTTCGTAAAGTATTCGTTATTCGTAAAGTACCCACAGACTCTGTTCAGCAGTATCCTCTCCAGAATTTTTGAGAAGACAGGCAGGACCGAGATGGGTCTGTAGTTGGAACAATCTTCACGATCGCCCTTTTTGTAGATTGGGTGGACTACAGCTGTCTTCAGTGGATTTGGGAAGATTCCGCCCTCCAGGCAGCCATTAAACATTGTGGTCAGAAATGGTGTAATAAATTCGGCAACCAGCTTTACCATCCGGGTGTTGATTCCATAAAAATCGATGGAAGTTTTATTTTTGAGCCCCACAATAATATCTTTTACTTCCTGTTCGAAAATTTGAGCAAAATCGTCCAAGTGGTTAGTCTTTGGAGACAATGTAGCTATGTTTGGCTGTATATTCCATGTTTGATTATTTATTATGTTCTCGCCATTAGAAGAGAAGTATTGGTTGAACGTGTGACTTTCTGGTGTTTTTGTGTTTGATGATCGGTATTTTCTACATGTCTCTTTGTTAATCATGTCCCAGATGGATTTGCTTTTGTTATCTGAATTGTTGATTCGATGCAGATTTTGACTTCTTCTATCTAACTCGGCAGCCAAGTTGTACTGATGACGGTAACGCGTGAGAATTTTTCCAGTTTCATCATTTCCGAACGAGGGTTGCAGTGCATGCATCAGTTTCAGGTTTTCCTTCATACTGGCTACATGTTGTGATGGTTTGCTCATGCAATTCATCCGCACCGGCCTCATCGGAAAGGCGTGCTTGATTGCACCTGTGAATATATGTAGCAGTATGTCACACATCTTAAGGGGGTCCGTTATATTGGAAAGACTTTCCCATGAAACCTCACGAACTTTATCTTTGAACTTTGCATGTTCTTCGTTGAGTAGATTCTTCTAAGCTGCCCTTGATGTTTTGGCTGACCTTCCATCGTCATGATGAGTGGAATGTGGTCACTTATGTTGTAGTTATTGTTGTGGGTCTTATATCTCGTGTTGTTAATGAAGATATTGTCTATGCATGATTCGGTTGCTCCCTGTATTCTGGTCGGTCCAAAAAAGGTTTGCATCATATCATAGCTGTGCATCACTCTCAAAAATTGACGTTTCTGCACAGTATTAGAGAGGAGGTCTATGTTGATGTCGCCAGACATCACTATTCTTATATCTGGGCTATATTTATTAAATATCAGGTTTAGTACTGAATCAATGGTCACGAGGTAATCGTCAAATGCACCCGTTGGGGAGTGGTACGTGACCAAAATGACACAGTTATGTTCTGGTACAAAGATACCTGCTATTTCACAAGCCTTTTCGATGGACATACATTTCACTTCCGATACATCCTCTACTTTTATTTCACTTTTGGTGAATATGGCAACCCCACCATGACTGTAGATGCTTCTTCCAAACCATGTGACTAGCTTGTAGTTTTCTAGGTTGTGAAGCTGCATATTACCATCAGTTTGCCAGTGTTCCACCACGGCAATGACATCGGCCGCTTGTTCTTGTGCTAGTATTTGGAGTGAATGAGTTTGTTAGATATGCATTGTATGTTTAAATGGAGAAGTGTGAGTAGGTCCGTCTTTTCGTTACATATAATGTGTCGTTTATTAGAGGCATTTTGCATGGTATTTGGCTTCGCCAAATACCATGCAAAATGCTTTTTGAAACCCGTCCTCATCAGCATATTTGCTAGTTTCTGAATCTAATATTGGCCTTTCCGTAGAAATTCTATCTAGGTTTATCAAGTTGTTCATTATTTCTTTCTGCCTATGCTCTAGTTCCTGCATAGTGTTATCTTTGTTGTTGCTCCCAGAGGCAAATGTCTGCTGTCCTTGAATTCCCGTTTGTCCAACAGTATTGGTCTCTATTAGCTGCGTCTTTTCCAATAGGGGTTTCGGTGGTTGTGTGTCTGTTGTTAGAGCTTGCCTGTAGGAGATTTGAGCAGAGCTTGGATTGGTCTCCTTTGGTTTGGTCTTTTGTTTGCTTTTATGAATCTTTGGGGTTAGCTCTAGAATTTCTTCACGAAGCTCCTTCCATCTTGTCATTTGTAGTTGTTTCTTGTTCTCCATCTCCCTTTTGATAATGTCTGTTACCATGGAAGTAAGATCAGCCTTGTTATTTTGCAGTTGAGTAACTTCCTCTAGGAGGGTGACTTTCTTTAAGATCAGTTCCGCAATTACCTTCTGTAGGCCTACGATCGTGTTCTGTAGTGCAGCCTCCGGTAGCGCGTCAACTCCTATTTCACTATTATCCTTAGTATTTTCATGCGAAGGGACAGTTTCCATAGACGGTGGGTTGGAAGCGCTCTTGCAGTCGCTGCATGTTATTTTACCTTCAATAATTGAGCTTTTCCTGTTCCCACAGCTTGGGTGGTAGCTATTGGGGCAAGTTGCGCACTTTGTGCTTGCTTTTTCATCAGAAATGGATCTGCTGCAATATTTACAAGTCATTTTGGAGGTTATGTTGGAGCATGTGCTGCAAATCCATTCGTCTAACTCTCCATTGGAATTAATTTCAGTGTATTGGTCTGTCGACATGTTTATACACTTTATGTGATATGTGCTTCCACATTCCGCTGTACACTTTATACTATCTTCATATTTTGTATGCTTTTGTTTACAATTTGGACATCCTGGCGGCGCCATCTTAGTCTTATCTTATCTTATCTTAGGTTGATTTAAACAGCAACATTTAACTGAAGAATGATTTTATTCTATACAAGCACCAATATATATATATACATCCACCGAACACCTGCGCAATACATTTAGAACAGAAAAAGAAGTGCACGTATTTATGTACAATATATTACAAAATAGTTTTTAGTTATAACGTCACAAATATTTAATATTATGCATTCTTTTTAATCTCACAATGCCAAATCTTGTCACTACAATAAATAATCATTGAGGAATTATCACTTAACAAATATTTAGTTGTCTCAGATATTTGACAGTATATGTATAAGTAACACATATTAATAATTTTATAATTATAATATAAATCTCTAAGGCAATATTTCATCTGTTGGCATTCTGGTATTCTAAAACTAACAGTCTATTGTTTAGCAAGATTGGGTTTACAAATGTACGTAATTTATGAATATGTACTCCCGATTTCACATATAAATTATAAATAGTCGGTAAACAAAGTGTTTGGCATTTTCTGTATATATTCTTATAAACATTTCTATTGTTGATTTCTTCCAAGTGAACATTGCAAATAACTCAAAAACAAAAGGAGCACAAAACTTCTCGGTTTCGGCACTAAACATCACAACACTAACACAAAAGTACATCAAAAAATTTTAATTTTATTTAAAATTTGGGTCCATAGACGCCGCAAACGAAAATTGCTAATAACTCGGAAACGAAAGGAGCACAAAACCTTTGGTTTGCGGCACAAAACAGCACAAACCAGTACAAAACTTTGACATAAGAAAAATTCGAAATTTTGAATGTGGGGGGCTGAGGACATGGACCCCGTGTGTTGATAATTCTACTATGTACTAGTGTAACGGCACTGTTTGTGGTTCTATAACTCAAAAACTATTCAACTCATTTTTATCGGGGTGTTACTGAACTGTTCCTTGCACGTAGTTATAATGTCACAAAAACTTAATATTAGTTCTTAATATTATACATTCTTTTCATTCTCACTATGCCAAATCTCGACGCGGCTATAAATGATCATTGAACAACTTAACAAATAAATAGGTGTCACAGATATTTGATAGTATGTGTACATATGCTATTTTTGTTATGCTGTTTTGTGCCGCAAACCAGAAATATTGTGCTCCTTTTGTTCTCGAGTTATTAACAATTTTGGTTTGCGGCGTCTATGGACCAAAATTCAAAATTTTGAAATTGCTAATAACTCGGAAACGAAAGGAGCACAAAACCTTTGGTTTGCGGCACAAAACAGCACAAAACAAGCACAAAACTTTTGACATAAAAAAATTTTGAAATTTTGAATATGGGAGCTGAGGACATGGACCCGAATTTGACGCCCCTAACCCATCCCCACAGCACACTACCAAATGAAAAATTTTACATTTTATGGAAAATTCACTGTTCTAATCATTTCATTCTCCTTTTTCTCATAGAAATTATTACTATAAGTCTAGTGGAATGTTTATAAACGTTTGTGTGAATTTGGTTTTTTGAGTTCGAAATGGCAGATTATTATGTTAGAGTGGCGTTATTCATTAAAAAATGTTCCTTTTGTTTAAACAATCAATTATTCATTTTCAACTTTTTTTTTTAATTATGAAAAATCAGGTTTTTTTGTGAAATTAACTTATAAATTTTATGTTCGAGATATCTAGCCTATATTATCTACAGGGCCGTCCTAAGATATTCGACGCCCGTGGGCTACTAAAATTAATGCGCCCCTCTTCATAAGAAAATACACGAGATAGCTAACGGATGCGGGGTGACCGACAAAGTTATTCAAAAGTGTCAGAACTAGAAAAAGCCAATTCATTATCTTTATACCTACTAAACAAAAACATAATATTTATACAAAATTCTAAAAAAAAGACGAAATGAAAAAACCAACGTTTATAGTAAACAAAAACAAAAGTAACTTAGAAAATGAGTAACTTAGAAAAAGTAACTTATATATTTGTTGTCCTATATAAATAAACTACTCAAATAATTTAATTTGCTCTGCCCTAAATAATTTGTAGTAGCATTACTAAAAATGCGCAGTGCGTAGTGCTGTGGCAACGTTAGGAAATGTAGACGCAATTTTTGAGTCAATTATTTATTATCCTTGAAAAATTACCAAAAGCTTTATGTTGAAACATTTGATTAGATTTGCCATCAAATATAAAATAATCTTAGAAAAACATAAATCAGCAGTTCCTGTACTGCGGAAATTCCTACAAATTCCCTTTATAAGGAATAAATTGGAAATAAATTTGCTTTTAAACCATTCTTCCATATAAATTGTCAGCCTAGTTTGTGCAAAAATAGTCCAAATACTAAAATTTTGCCAACATAGCTTTTGTGTTACATAATTCGATAAGCAAATTTTTCATCAATTAAAGGAGGCAATAAGTATCATAATAATTTATAGTATATATGGTACGTCTTTACATCCCTAATAAGTAAAGCAGCTGGTCTCCGTCTGGTTCTATACAAATCTGAACCGCTTTTTCTCTACTGTAAATGTTATTGTTTTGGATTTAAGCCATTTAAATATTAGAATGACACTGTTCAACATTTTAGTGGAAGTTGTTATTTTTATATTTATGATATGTAGACATTGAGGGTTAGTTATTGTACAAAATTCTCGACACGTTGATTTTTAACTCTTGGGAACATGGATATTCCGAATAGAATATGAAAATGCGTTTTTGGTAAAATTAGTTGCACTGTGTACGAACACGGACTCTCCCACAAGATTGTTGAAACAAGTGAGATAAAAGTGTCAAAAATCTGAATCCAATGTTCTAGAAACCTCGAAAGGATCTCATAGTAAACCTTAAACTTTGTACGTTTACCTGAAATCCTGAAAGCTTGTTCACAATATATTTCAATCATTTACAACGATTCTAAGTGGTGTGCTGATGGTTCAATTCCTATTGCAAACATATCCACCTAAAACTGCTATTCGCTTTTCATTCACAAACAAAGTCCTTAATTTTTAAACTTTTTCTCGTAAATTTTCTGATGTAGGGTCATACAATTTGTTTGCTACCATGAAGACAATTAACGGATCTATCATAATCAACAAGAAAAATATTGAGTTTGCCATATGTCGATGACGTCATAAGTACAAAACGAGTAATTGAATTTGTTACAAATATGTGTATAATTTACAATCGACGTGTTCGAGAATTTTTGTAGTTAACCGGGATTTGGTCATGCTTCCTACTTTGCGCCCTCACTGCATATTTCTTAAAAAATAACAAAAAAATCAATAAGTAAGAACATTTCTAAAAAAATAACACATCATAACAAGCCCATATAAAATAAAAGCACAGTAAATTTGGAACACCAAAGTAAAAGATGCAGTTATCATTATTAACAATGAACAACAATGAAATCATGATCAAGTAGATCAGTATCTCATATATTTTTTCATGATCTCATACATGTTTACTAGATGTCTTATATATTTTGATAAGTAAAATATGGCAAACCTAGGCTGGCACATCGTAGAAAACTTGCGCTAACCGAACCAAACCCGCATGTTTTTCATTGATACTCCATATTTACGTAACTTGGGAAATTCTAAGAGCAGACATACAATTTTCTATTTCATTTAGAAGAGGTTATTTGGTTGATTTTGTCATGAAAAGATTTATAATAAAATCAACTAATATCAAAATAACTAATAATAACATAAAATATAACACCAATAAAAATTGCCGCCCCCAAAAGGTTGGCGCCCCAGGGCTATAGCCCATTTAGTCCTGTGGTTAGGGTGGCCCTGATTATCTAATAAACCCACATTTGTTTAAACAAATGCTGATTCTTGAAACAATTTTGTTTTTAGATCGGTTATCATTTATATTTTGGGATTATTTCTATTGTTTGAATAATAAAATAATATTCGTTTTTAATATTTCATCAAATTAGAGTATGGGAACAGTTTCCAGACAGCAACAAATCAACATTATGATGAATAAAATTTGATGACTTTAGGAAATTTAATATTTTAAAAAGAAATGTAATTCCCCAATTTTCCGAAAAAAAGGAGTTCCAATTATATCAATATTTTTCGAATAAATGATATTGATAACGAATAATATTTTATTGTTTAAACAATGGAAATTATCCCAAAATATAAATGATGTCACTTGAGAATAACAGTTAGCCAGACCGACAAAAAATGAATTTTAGGTGAATTGCAAACAAAAATTCTTTATGCAAATGGAATTTATTTAAACAAATGTGGGTTTATTAGATAATATAGATAATAGGTTTATTAAATATCTTGAACACGACATTTAAGTTTAAATTTATAAATTAATTTCACAAAAAAGCTGACTTTTCTACCATAATTAGAAAAAATCTGATGTGACCAGGCTCATGACTTTATCATACTATATATAAAATTGTAGTTTAACTGTATGAGATTCTATAGATTGAGATCATCGTGTCTACATTAAAATAAAACTAGTTAGCCAGTATTTGACAGCTATTTTGATTCTATTGACAGTAGGTATTGTCAAAACCATAACCGTTTGACACTACCTACTGTCATTAGAATGAAAATATATTCTATAGATTGAGATCGGTCGTGTCTGCATTAAAATAAAACTAGTTAGCGAGGATTTGACAGCTATTTTGATTCTATTAACAGTAGATATTGTCAAAACCATCACCGTTTAACACTTCCTACTGTCATTAGAATGAAAATATTTGTCAAATCCTAGAATTAGCTCATGCTGCTAAACTATTAAATTAATAATAATTAAATTATAGAAAATTTCCTCTACATTAATTTATTATTTAACTATTTTGACGAAATAACAGAAATAGCGGCTCATTTGCAAAATCCTTGAGAAATGCTTAGAGTAAGCATCCAGTTCCTTTGTACCCTTTTGAACCAAAAGCTTTTCAGCTCTAACTTTGGTCATGAAACTTCTAAATATGAAGTTTCGACCCGATACCTTTAGTAGTTTCTCAGGAATCGTCGCCACAAAAACGGGTACACACACACACATACACAGAAATTTTTTTGTACCTTGGTCAAATATGTTCAGGGGACCCAAAAGGACATCCGCTTAAGAGTAAATGTTAGTCACCGGCCTCAAAAGTTCGACGAAACTGAGATATAAAACACGAACACAGAGATATAAAATATTTAGTAAATACGTATACAAATAGGACGATACGGCAGCAATAGGACTGCTGGATGACTAGAGTTTTCGGACTATTACCGATAAATTGGGTATAAATAAGACGCAACATACGGGGAACGAGTAGTCTTGACTAGATTTTTACGGACTTTATTCGGGTATTCACCGACGTTACGGAACCGGAGGCGGTAGAAGAGCCGTTTTGGGGCGGTTTCGGCGCGTTCTCGCGGTTGCCTGATAGTCGAGGGCCTGAGTAACTAGAGGATTGGTGTGGTCTTCGTCGCTTTGAAGGCGCTTGGTAGCGGATTTTATGAGGAAGTCGGAAATCGTCTCGACGCCGGTTTCCTCGTGCACACGTGCCATATTTGTACGCCAGGGCGCATTGACAGCAATCCGTAGATAACGGTTCTGCTGCACCTGGAGCTTATAAAGGTGGGTCTTTGCTGCAGTTCCCCAGACCAGGCTCCCGTATGTCATGGCTGGTCTCACGACTTGTTTGTACAGCAAGAGCTTGTTTGCCGTGGACAGCTTGCTACCCCGACGAATCATTGGGTAGAGCATACCCACGGCTTGTGAGCCCTTTTTTGCTGCATGGATAAGATGTGCTGCCCACGTCAGCTTTTTGTCGATGACCACACCAAGGTATTTGACGGACTCTACTTGTTGGATGGGCTCACCGTCCACGTAGAGCCGTCTGTGGTCGATATTACGCCGGTTGGAGAACACGATGGACTGGCTTTTCCCTGGGTGGGGCCGTAGCTTCCACTTCCTGAAGAACTTGCCGGCTGCGCTGAGCGCCTGCTCTACGCGACTGTGGGCCAGCAATTCAACTCTACAGCTGGCTAGGAATGCCAAATCGTCAGCGTAGGCGTATAGAGACGCAGCTTCGGGTCTCGGAAAGTCGGCCGTGTAGAGGTTATACAAGGTGGGGGAGAGCACGGAGCCCTGAGGAACGCCAGCCCTGATAACCCTAGCGGTGGAGATGGCATCGCCGACAGAGACCACGAAACTGCGATCTCTGAGGTAGCTCTCGATAAGCTCAACCAGGAAGCGATTGATGTTCAGTCTGTGTAGTTTGGCTACCAGTCCATCGTGCCAAACAGTATCAAAGGCTCTTCGGATGTCCAGGAACGCCCCTATGGCAACTTCCTTGCGGTCCATAGCCTCGTGAATAGCCTCGACCAAGCGGAGAAGTTGCAGTTCGGTGCCGTGAGAGCTACGGAAACCGAACTGCTCCTGAGGAATGATACTAAGCCCCTCGCATTGCTCGGAAAGCCGTGCAAGGATGACAAGCTCGGTGAGTTTTCCGAGCGTTGGGAGAAGACTGATCGGTCGGTAGCTGTGCGGATCCGACCTGGGCTTTTGAGGTTTGGCAATAAGAATTATTTTGGCTCGCTTCCACGCGTCGGGGAATCGACGAGAAGCAAGGACGGCATTGATGATGTCAGCCAGAGCAGCGAGGACCGGCTCCGGGAGACTTTGGGCCATCACGTTTGTGATGCCTTCCAAGCCTGGAGCCTTTTTGCGCCGAAGGGCTTGTATGATGGACTTAACCTCGTCAGGGGTGGTGGGATCAAGGACTTCCCCGGGGCGAAGGCGGTCTCGCTCGAGGCGTCGGAGGATTGGCAAATGTACTCTCTCGTCGGGAATGTCATTATCGAAGACAGAGTAAAGCGTATCGGCGAACAGCTCGGCCTTTTCGTTATCCGAATTGGCCACTCTACCTTCATGACGGAGCACACCAATACCTGACCGACGCTCGCGGAGCGCCCTTCCCAGAGTCCAGAGAGATCCGTCCTCCGGTTCCAGGCTCTCCAGCTTACGCTGCCAGCTGGCATTGGAATGCGCCTGCATGGCCAGGCGAACCTGCTGGTTGAGGCGATTTTTAACAACTTTGTCTTGCGGGGAGAGTGTCATGCTGTAAATTCTCATCGCTCTGCGCCGTGCCTGGATCAGTGCGACTGTTTGCGGGGGGACTTCTACAGATTTCTCGGACACAAGTCTGGTCGCGGTGGCTGACCGATAGGCCTCTTGGATTTTCTCCTCGAGGAAAACTACTCGTTCTTCGAGACCAGACACGTGCCGAGGGATTTTAAAACCGGACAGTGCCTCCTGGAATTTCTTCCATGAGGTTTTTTTGCTCAGGGGGACCCTGAGGTCGTTTGGACCTGCTCCCCAGGAGTAGAGGATGGGCATGTGGTCCGAAGACAGCTCATGCACCACCTCTATCTCCTCGCCAAGGACGACGTTCTTGGCGACCACAATGTCGAGGACGTCGGAGTATGGTCGTCGCGAAAGGGGAACCGAGTGGGGCTCAGAGGCGCCCTTATGATCAGGTCGAGATCATTCGCAAACGAGTTCAGACGCCGGCCGTTTGGATTCGTGGATTCGTAGATTGCGATTGCCCTGAATGCATTGCCAAGCGACAAGTGTTTGGTATTAATATTATTTTATAAATCTAAATACTGTTACGTAGCTCTTAATAGGGGCGGCTCTAGGTCAGGATGGAGATGTAAATAAATAAAACTCGCAGTGTTGTTTACATTGTTCGTGTATTGCTGACCATGCAGAATTCCAATACTTCAGCTGATATCTAAAATACAATAGTCGCGCTACACTACAAGTAGGTGCTGCAAACTACTGATCCCGTTCCCATCCTTTGCCGTGGCTTTTATATTGAATTTGGCAAGACGTCATGACCTGTTTTGAGCCCCCAAAAATCCTGAGTTAGGATTTTTGGTTGCACACGGCCTTTGATATAAATCATAGTTAATTTGCACGCTTGCCACAAAGGAATGTCTTTGTTCCGATATGAAAAGGCTGACGTCTGCATTTCTGGACAAGCAACTGTCTGCAGGTTGAGTTTGATGACCTGACCTCAATTGTACAATGCAATTAAACTATACTTCGTAACAATACCAATATATTTGAAATTCTATGACGAAAAATAAATGACTGATTAAAAATTAAATTACTTTGATTTCCTTAGTAATAATTTATTTAACTCCTATTAATTATTTAGCAGTTGTAACATTGTAAGTAGGTATTGCGGTACTGCAATATAAACTCTCGCGGGAACATGCGCTCCTAATTTATAACTCGCTCTTTGCTGTCTGCGTAGAGTCCATCAGGACGGCAAAAAATTATTTTTCGTATTCGGTTTCTAGCCTATTTTGGTCTAAATTCAACAATTCATGTTGATCACATACACTTCCGCAAGAACATGCTGTCCTAATTTATAAGCGAGTCGTTGCTATCTACGTAGCACCAGCACGGTAAAATTTATTTTTCGTATGGCTTTCGTTTGCCGGGCGCGGCGCCGCTACACCTCCCATGTCAACATGCGATCAATATTTTTGTTAGGCCGAAATTGCTCAATATTTGTGATTCCCCTGGCTACGTATTCATGCTGCTGCTTCAGACTGTACCATTTGAATTTGATTGGTCGAAGAAAATGATGTGGTATTTATCCAACAGATGGCTGCACCGTACGACTATAAAATATGTTATTCTCGTCTCATTCACATGTTCAAAAAACCAACGGTTAAATCATTACAACATTCATATTTTGTTATCATTTTTTTTACACAAGTTCATGAAGGCTCAATACAAAATGTTGTAATATTGCTTTTTTGATGTTTGGTTCGGATTTGAAAAAAAAAATAACAAAAATTACCAATTATTGGCTTCTTTAGCAAGGGTAAAAACAAAACAACAACGCAAATGAAAAAAAGTAGCATTCGTCCCCGGTGTAATACACCTTTATCTATAATTTAATGCATTACACGTGATTATTATTATATAATTTATTATTTATTAATATTATATTATTAGTATATAATTTATATAATTATATTATTATTATAATCCAACCACAAGAGAAGACATCCAGCAACAGGCTAGTAAATGGTTTATGATGAATCACCTGGTAAACAATGAAGAAAAAACACAAGTAATCTCCTTCAAAGCTAAACTACCGCAGAAGAAAGTTCAAAAAGAAAGTGTCAAGCTGCTCGGGATACATCTCGACGAAACATTGCGATGGGACATCCACATAGACCATCTATGCAGCAAACTTGCTAAGACTACCTACACGATACGAAAAATGAGACAGATATCAGATGAAAAAACAGCTAAATTAATATTCCACGTCCTCTTCCAGAGTAACATACAATACGGAATCCTCATATGGGGAAACTCGGTGCACGCCAGTAGGGTCTTTGTTATGCAGAAGCGAGCTGTCGGGGCGATAGCTGCTGCCAGATCGAGAACACCATGCAGGCCTCTGTTCCAGAAACTTGGCATCTTCACCATGCCATCCCTCTATATACTGGCATGCGTGAGAGGAATTCTGGAAAAGAAGAAGGATCTGCAAACTAATGCTGATGTACATGCCCACAACACACGGAACAAGCATCACCTCCATCCACCTCTAGTGCAACTAACAATGGCCCAATCAGGAAGTCGCTATTGGCGTTTTCGTTTCTTCAACAAGCTACCGCAGCATGTACAAGACCTTCCACCAAAGAAGCTAATTACGATGCTTAAAACCGCACTTGTCAAAAAAGCCTTCGACACAATCGAAGAATTTACAACAGCAACAGGAGTAATCTGAAGACCATATGCACAACTACACATCACCCACATTTTCTTTGACTTGTGTACACTGTATGGGGAGTATATTATATGTATATGTATATATGTATGTATACAGTGTGTCCCACTTAAGAGTGTAACACCTTCATATCTTTTTTTATTTTTAGTTAAATTTTAATAATTTTTTTTTTCAAATATAGAACCCATATTGCTCTATTTACTGCCAAAAAACCAATTGCCCCCTCTAAATGCAAAGCACCTTGTGATGGTAAAATAAATGGCAAGAATCAAGAAATTACGTTAGGGATTTTTTTATCGAAAAATTTTACTAGTAATACTTGTTCAGAATTGCCCAAAAACCTTAAATGCAAAATTTCACGAAAATTAAAAAATATTGAAATTTTCTTCAAAAATAATTCTAAGTCCTTAAATATTATTTGTATAGGCAGCTGCGCTTAAAAAAAGTGTGCTGTGGAAATTTTGTTTGAAGTAAAACATGAACTGTCAAAGTGCTTTGTTGTATTGTGTCGTATTTAATTATTGTCTGAATAATAATGCTTACACTTGCCGAAAAAGTGGAAATAATAAGATTAGTCGGTGATAACGCGCGATCAGCAAGGGAAGCAGCTGAAGAGTTTAATAATCGCCATCAGGGTCGTCCTCGAATAGATCACGTAAGAGTTTGGCGAATGAATACTGATTTTAATAGAACGGGCACGGTAATCAACATAAAGAAGAAACGATTGCGGGTACATGTTGGTGAAGACCAAATACTTGACTTTGTAAGACGTAATAGAAGGATGGGCTTAAGAAGAATGTCAGCAATTTTAAACGTATCAAAAAGTAAAATTTGGCGATGCATGCGTCGGAATAAACTACATCCCTTCAAACCAATATTCTTACAAACATTAGAAGAAGGAGACAAAGAAAGGCGACTGGAATATTGCCTTTGGTGCCAGGGAGAGTTCTTGAATAATCGTAATTTTTTTAAAAACATTTTATTTTCCGTTCAGGCCACATTCACTACTAATGGCACAGTTAGCCATCAAAACACGCGGCATTGGTCTGTTGACAATCCACATTGGGTTATAAATTGTCGACGCCAGTATTCAGAAAAAGTTAACGTGTGGTGCGATATCCTTAACGAGCGACTAATTGGACCATATTTCTTTGAGGGAAATTTGAATGCGGAGCGTTTTCTGCAATTTTTGCAAAATGAATTTACAGACGAAATCGAAAATATTCCACTTATTAGGTATAATAACATAATATTTCAACTTGATGGAGCTCCAATTCACAATGCAATGATTACGCAAAATTGGTTAAACGACAATTTTCACCGGAGATGGATTGGAAGAAATAGTCCATTAATTAATTGGCCTCCGAGATCACCCGACCTCACGCCCCTAGATTATTTTTTGTGGGGAGCTCTAAAGAACGAAGTCTACAAGACTCAGCCAAGAAACAGAGACAAACTGAAAACCCGCATTCGACAAGCTTGCGCTGAGATTACGCCATTAACTCTCCGGAAAGTAGTTAAACATAATGAAAGGCGCATCAATGCATGCATTGAAGCCGATGGAGGTCTAATATAACAAAAAAAGATCTAATTTGTACTTTGTATTTATTATGCTGTAAATTTTCTGCGAAATAAGAGAAAAAAATTGAATCGAATTTTTATTAATAATTTTATTTATTACATTTCTATTGAATAATAAAGGCTATTATGCAAAGAGTAACCTACAAACATGGCAACATCTTATCTTAATTAAATACGACAAAGCTAGTTCAGGTTTTATTTCAAACAAAATTTCCACAGCACACTTTTTTTAAGCGCAGCTGCCTATGCAAATAAAATTTCAATATTTTTTAATTTTCATGAAATTTTGCATTTATGGTTTTTGGGCAATTCTGAACAATTATCACTAGTAAAACTTTTCGATAAAAAATTCCCTAAACTGATTTCTTGATTTTTGCCATTTATTTTGCCATCACAAGGTGCTTTGCATTTAAAGAAGACAATTGGTTTTTTGGCAGTAAATAGAGCAATATGTGTTCTATACTTGAAAGAAAAAATTATTAAAATTTAACTAAAAATAAGAAATATATAAAGGTGTTATACTCTTAAGTGGGACACACTGTATATTACTATTTTGTATTTACATAAATAAATATTTGAATTAACACACAATTAAGCTCAGGATGTTTGGTTTTATGTAGTGTTGTTTTGTAGTACGCTACTACCTCTAGTGATTCCTCTTAAATCTGAAATTTTTCTTTTGCGCGATTACAATATGAAAAGTTGAAAATGAATAATTGATGGTTTAAACAATAGGGAAAAAAATATGAATAATGTCGATGTAATAATTTGCCATTTCGAACTTAGAAAACAGAATTCAGACTGATTTTCGAAAAAAACGAATTATCTAAACAAATAGAATTTCTTTAAACAAATGTAAATTAACTGACAAATGTTTATAAACATTCTACTAGAAATATAGTAATAATTTCTATGAGAAAAAAAAACTGAAATGATTAAAAGGATCAATTATCTGAAGAATGTACATTTTTCATATAAGGGTAGTTTTCAGGGCACTATAGGGGTGGATTGTGGCGTCAAATCCATATGTATAATAGGTCAAATTCTTCCTTGGAAAGTCCTCTACAAGTCCTTAAGTACTCTCAAGTTTTGCCAAACCACGAACAATTATTTGAATAATACCAAACAAATGTCTTCTTCCCATGTAAATTTAAGGCATCGACAAGCACGATTAAACGATTTGGGAGATCGTTGCTTTCAATCATCACAAAAAATTTTACAATGCATTTTTAAACAAAAAAAGAATTTTCTATAGTTCTCTAATAGATAACTATAGAAAATTCTTTCAATTTATCATGTCATGTCACATATGCCTTTTTTAAAATACAATTTTTAATAGTTTTATTCCTAAGTGACTATAAGGTGTGTTCTAACACAGAGAGAACACTGTTCTGGTAATTTATTGGACCAGATGTGTTAGCGCTGCTTTCTATCATGGAGTTGTTGATGGTAACATAACTGGTCCATCACAAACCACGGTACTTGAAGGGCATTTTTTTGGGTTGGAACAAACATATTGTATACTGGTTTGTAAATTTTAATGCAATTTTTTTTTGTTTTACACAAGGTATTGTTCAAATATATTTTTAATATACAAGGTGTTTATTTTATTCTGGAAATTTTATAACCTCTATTTTTTCAAATGGAACTCTGTATATTTTTTAATTCAAAGATAATTCCCAGAATTTTTTGTGGGAATAATTTTTTTATAAAATGAATTATTTTTGAGATATTAGCAATTAATCAAAATTAGTTAAAATGCCCGTAACAACTAAATAATTCTCCCACTGTAATATATTTTAAAAATTGTTGTTTTAAACAAGTAATCATTTCATTATATTTTGAACATACAGTGTTCATTTTATTATGGAAACTTGGTAACCTTTTTTTCTAATAGAACAACCTGTACATTCTTACATTATTTAATTCTAAGAATATATTGTAGGAATCATTGTTTTTTATAAAATGCATAATTTTTTTTTATAAAATTACCAAAAAAAGTAGAAAAAAAAGATAACAAAACAATTAAATAGAATTAAATGATATGTTCAAACTGCCAAATTAAAATAAATGTGTATGTATGTGGGAAAATGTTCTTAATTTGATTCTCAAAAATAACGCATTTTATTAAAAATAATGATTCCTACAAAAAAATTCTTATAATTAATCTTAAAATTAAAAAAATTAGAAAATATGCAGGGTGTTATTAGAAAAAGAAAATGTAAAAAATTTCCATAATTAAATGAACCCGCAGTATATTAAAAATATATTTAAACGATAGCTTGTTCGAAAACCTTTGTTTGATTTTTTAAATTTTACACTTGGAGAATTGTTTAGGTGTTCCGGTAATTTTGACTAATTTTGATTTATTGCTGATAACTCAAAAATAATCCATTATATAAAAAAATTATTCTTACAAGAAGTTCTTGGAGGTAATGTAAGAATTAAAAAATGTAAAATAAACTATTTAAAAGAATGAAAAGTTACCGAATTTCGAGAATGAAATGAAAAATATATTTAAAGAATATCTTGTTTAAATCCAAAAACTTTTGTTTGAAATACATTTTGTAATTGTTTACAGTTGCAGAATTATTTAGGTGTTTTGGTAATTTTGCCTAACAGGGGTGTCAACAGTGCGATCTCGGAAGATTGCCTCTGTTAATGAAGATATTTCTAATTTCACTCATATATACAGAACGCTGAGGGTACATTCTAAAATTATTAGCGTCTATACAAGGTATTCCATAAGGTAGTACCAACCCAAACTTATGTTTTTACTTTATCATACGCAGTATGTAAAGTATTGTAATCGTGCCAAAAAAATTTTTTGAGATTTTAGCGGAAATATGTCTTTTTGGGTCCCCTGAGCATTTTTGACCAAGGTACAAAAAAATGTCTGTGTGTGTGTGTGTGTGTATGTGTGTATGTGTGTGTGTGTGTGTGTGTGTGTATGGATGTGTGTACCCGCTTTTTGTGGCGACGATTAGAGAAACTACTAAAGGTATCGGGACGAAACTTCATATTTAGAAGTTTCATAACCAAACTTAGAGCTGAAAAGCTTTCTGTTGAAAAGGGTCCAAAGTAACTGGAGGTTTAGCCTTAGCATTTTTGAAAGATTTTGCAAATAAGCCGCCATTTCTGGAATTTCGTCGAAATAGTTAAATAATAAATTAAAGTGGAGGAAATTCTGAATAATTTATGACTATGACATTTTTTGGCACAATCAATAGTTTAGCTGCATGAGCAAATTCTATTTCATCGAGATCGGTCGTACTGCAATAAAAATATGTAGTAGCCAGGATATGCCAGATTATATGTCAGATGATTCTAATGACAGTAGATAGTGTCAAACGCTAACATTTTGACAATACCGACAAATATACTGTCAGTATAAGCTACGTTCGGATATTGTACATCGTTACCCTTTTTACACCCAATAACACGTGTCATGTGGATGGTGTACCCGGTGTCAACGAAGTACAATATCCGAACGCAGCTTTAATCGACATATCTGTCTAGTTCTACTAGCTTTGTTTTAATGCAGACATAGCCGATCTCGATCAAATAGAATCTCATGCAGCTAAACTATTAATTTTATATATAGTATGATAAAGTCATGTGCCTGGCCACATCAGATTTTTTTTAAATGGAATAACCTATATTTTGGCATAATTTTGGATTCTTTGCAAAATTTTACAATGATAAATAACATTACCTACTAGGGTTGCCAGGTGTCCTGGATTTCGCAGGACATCCTGGATTCAACCATAAATTTTTCGCGTCCTTCATAAGACCTCCGCAGGACGCTTAATGTCCTGGATTTTAAGATGAGCACATTAGAGTTACAGTTCAAAGTTATTAAGACATGTTTGGTATCAAAATTTGTTTTATTCACTAAGAACTCGATGTCCAAATCAGAGACACAATCTTCCGAGATCGCACTGTTGAGACACCCTGTATGAAAGTACGTTGCTAATGCGAAACATAGGATAAATGAGAAGAATGAAGAATTGTCTATTTTTGACCGAGTTTTTGATAGAAAGGGTATAAAACCACCAGAAAATGTTATTACATATAGAGCAAACCGCCAGAAAACCCGCTAACCGCTAAATGAGAATTTTTCCCGCGATTATCAATTTCAAACCGCCAGATTACGCGACAAAAGCGCTAAATTGGCAACACTGCGAATGACGCAGTCGCCTGGTAAGTCCCCTATATGAATTTGTATCTTCACCGTGCGCATACTCATTGGGCATCGGTAAGAAGCGCGTCAAAACGCGCCAACGCCCATTTCTGCTGCGTCCGTGTTGTTGTGAACATCAGTGGTGTTAACTAAAATAGTTTTAGTGTTGAGGGCAGGTTTATTTTGCACCGATTTGAACGATTTGTTATAATGAATTGTTGGCAACGCTTTTCTCCTGTTTTAAAGGTGAGTTTATATTTTTCGACAAGTTGTTGTGATGCGTATACACTAAAGTTTCGTTATACCGTTCTCAACAATTTTTCTTCGACGTGCATCAACAAATATACCAATGTGTGAAATAATAACGGATTATCGGTCTATTTGTTCGCATTTGCCGAATGACCACTAAAAGGCGTATTGCGCAACCATAAATTACTGGCAAAATGGTGAATGCAAGAACTGCGTACTTCCAAGCGAGATTTTGGTTCATGTTGCGTAAATAAATGATTCCGCGTTATTAGCTCCCCCAGTACTTGGGGGAAATAACTTTTTTTTGTTATTTTAAAAGTGTTCAAGACCTAATTATAATAATTCTAATACAATTATTCTGTAGATGTTGTGTAGTGTACCTGAGCAACTATTCCCAGGAATCGAACAAATCTTCCTGTTTACCAGAAAGACATCTGCTAGTGCGTGGACAATCGTAGACACAATCTTTGGAGAAACGGGAAACGATTCTAAAAAAGCAGAGCCATTTGAACAAACTCGGGTGAGTTACACTTATTTTGTTTGATATTGCTTACTTCGGTGTTTATTTTTTACTCTTAAGTCGTTCACTTCTACGTGACATAAGGTGACCAGACGTCCCGCTTTTTCATATTTTGTTCCGCGTCCCACGGTGTTTTAAAAAATCCAGTTTTTTAGGAAGATTTAAAATTTACGTAGATATGCTATACGTTTTCCGTTAGTCCATATTTGTTCTTTTTAATCCAAACATTATTTTTCAAAGCTTTCGATAAAAAGAAGAATCATTATTTTTATTGTTGTAGTTAAAATGTTTTCCAACACAATTTTAAATTACTCATCTTAGGTACTTTCATATCACAATAGGTATAACTTATAATAATAAGTTAATGCAGATTAGTTTGTCAAATCAATGCTCTTGAGTTGAATGACTATAAACTTCATGTTCGATTTGTACGGGGCGGTCATTTGTTGAAAAGCCAGGCATAGCAATTTGGTCAAATTAGCTAAAATAACTAAACCTAACTGTAATATTTTGTAATAAAACAACTATTCGTAGCTTGTAGTAATTATTTATTCTTAGTTACGACATCTTTTGGCTCAAAAAGCCATTTTCAAGTAACTAGAAAAATCCAAGAATAGATAAAGAATACAAAGAGGATCATTACATTTACACTGTGTCGAATAATTCCTGATATAAGGAATAGCGAACAGAATCTGAGCGTGGGCGACTTCGCATCGTCCACTAACCGAAATAAACAATTTTGTTAAGGTGTAAAGGTTCTTTATTGTGTATGGTGTACGAGACAGACAAACAAAACGAGAAAATCACAGGTTAAAATTCATGTACATTACAGCAGTCATTCAGAATACCAATGAAAACTTGTCAAAATGGGGTTATAGGCAAAACCGGGAGAGGTGAAGTTGACTCATCGCTTAAAATCGTATGAACCAAGATATGGGCGTACCGCGCGGATTGGTTCTATTGCTGTGTATATTTGGTTGGCTACTAGGTAGTTCGTTAAAGATTAATACATATTTAATTACTAAAAATACTATCATTGGTCATTTAATTGTGATAATATCCTATCTAATTTATATATCCATCATTACCATGTTTAACAGAAGCAAAGTGAAAACCTACCAACTAGCCCATTTAAGACAGTGTATTTGAGTGGTTGGAATTAGCTCAGAAATAATCATTTTGTGACTGAGTGCTTAAACTTGGAGTTTCTTTTCTGTTTGTGTAGACATTATTAAATATGAAATTTATTTCTGAATCTTTCAGGATAAGTATTTCACAAAACGGTGGTAAAGTTTGTTGTAAATGTGAGGTTATGTTTTTAATACGTGTTTTGATAATGGATTAAAAGAAATATGAACTGAAAATTACTTTATTTTGATAAAATATATAACATATATACATAAATAATAATATATATTATAAAAAAAAAAACATGGTCTTCTTCGACAACATTGTCCAGTATATACAGACATAAATAATAATAAAATATATATATAACAAAATACTGCAGCAGCTCTTCCTTACGCCTACTGGTAGTAGGTTGTTTCTCTTTCAATCTCGAGTGGTATGACGCATTATCAAGCACTATCAAACTAGGTCTCTCTAAATTTGGAAGGAGCTGTTCCATAAACCATTTCTTGAAGAGATCACCACTCATGTTGTCATGATAATCGGCCTTTTTTGTTGTGGAGGAAAATACTAATTCTGCCCCATTAATAAATCCCTCGCTGTTACTGGCATGCAGAACTATATACCTTAAAATAAGTTCAATTTAAATTTGTTATAAACTATATTTTAAATCAATATACCTTTTTCCTTCTCCCATAGACTTTTTTCTAATTGATTGCTTATCATTGTCATGCCAGCTCCTTCTGGGGGACCCTTTTGCAAAAATCCATGTCTCGTCTAAAAAAACAGGATCAAATATCTCATCTTCCTTATTTCTTATATACCCCCGTAAAAAGTTCGCTCTTAATGCGACGATATTTGGCTGCTCCAGTAATCCTTTTCGTCTGTCATCCATACTATACGAAAATCCAATCGATTGCAAGCATAGTCGAAGGCTTGTCACGGAAAAATCAAACACCTCATCTTCCCGAAGCTCCTGTGCAAGACTTTGTACAGTAACAGGAAGTACTACAAAAATATTTGTTAATCATTGTTTCTATTATTTTAATATTCTTAAAGCCTTGCGTATATACCAGCAACGGAGCACAGATTTTGTACCGGGATAAAACACAGCATTCCGCAATATTCATAATTTATGTTACTTACGTTTCATATGTTTATTGTAAATTTTGCGACGTATAGCAGCTTTTGTAAAATCTTCAACATCGACAGATTTAAACTTTGGTCGACAACGTCTCTTCTGCGGTGAAGATATTGAGGTACCTTCTGTTTCTGCTGTTTGAAATCTTAGTTTTGTACGATATACTGTTGAAACGGTAACACCACAAGCATCAGCAGTCCTCTAAATTAAAAAAAAAAAAAATAAAATTGGTCTTTTGAGGTAACAACTTAAGTAAAATGACTTACTTCCATAAGTATTGTCTCGCCTACATTTTCAGACGTGCGACGAAAATAATTTAATACGTTCATGACCATTACCATCGATTTCGTATTTAGGGCCTTTCCTTTCAACGAAAACATTTTGCTCACATTTAATTCACACGTTCGCGCTGTGTTATTATAATAACTGGAGGTTAGGTTGCAAGTACCGCTGTCATCTGTTCTAAGAACAGACGTACTTTTTGGTCTTGCCCATTTAAATTATACAGCAGACGTATGAAAGGGATGCTATTTCGTTTTAACACACGTCAATATTTAGAAATAATCTGTAACGTATGTCGAAAATAACAGCTGAAATCGATGAGTAATCTTCACCTCTCCCGGTTTTGCCTATACCTGTGTCCATAGAATAATAAATTGAGGTAGCCGCAGTCTCTATTATTCTTATTATTCTATGGACACTGCAGGTAACCCCATTTTGACATGTTTTTATTGGTATTCTGAATGACTGCTGTAATGTACATGAATTTTAACCTATGCTTTTCTCGTTTTGTTTTAGTTTTGGCTGTCTCGTACACCATACATTACCAAAATTGTTTATTTCGGTCAGTGGACGATGCAAAGTCACACAAGCCCAAATTCTGTTCATTATTTCTTATATCAGGAATTATTTGACACGTGTTAGTGTAATGATGCTCTTTGTATTCTTTTTCTATTCTTGGATTTTTCTGGTTACTTGAAAATGGCTTTGTGAGCCGAAATATGTTGTAACTAAGAATAAATAAGTACGTAGGCTTTTTACAGAGATTAGTTTATTTGCAATATTTATTTAAGTCAAATAAATATATTAGGATTCTAACAAAAATTACTTTCCTTTAAAGTAATATTTTTTAGTTAGGGTAGAACCATGACTATATGTTGGTCTGGGGAAACCGACAACTGGTCGAGGGTGTGCGACATCCCAAAAGGCGGTGACACGTGGCAGTTTTGCACTACTGTACCCTTCGAAAAGTTCTAGTCAATAATAGATCCATAATTTCTTTAATCAAAGAACCATTTATCGCAACCTTAAAATTTCGCATTGAAACTCAACCAACAATTTAAAAAATTATAATTCTTTCACTCAACACAATCGTAATTATTTGAACTAAATAAATCTCGTTCGTTATTATATAAGCGTGTTAGCATGTGCGTTAGCGAGTAGGCCGCGTGGTGCGAGCTCCCAAGAAAATTTATCAGAACACTGTTATTTTTGAATATTGTACTCGGAAATTTTCACACAGGGGTCCCAGTATTATCCTCCTATGATGCCCTTAACTAGAGACCAGGCCGACGACATTAAAAGTGTTTTTAAGCAGTGTGTGTCCGATTATTTTACGGACGAGGAATTCTTGACCCGTATGTGGCAAAAACTTGCTCCAAAATTCGACTCTCGCTTCGAAGAATTGTGTGCAAGATACGAGGCTAGAATTGAACAACTATAAAAGGACAACTCTTTATTACGCAATAATGTCGATCGACTTGAACAATATTCAAGGAGAGCAAATGTGAGAATTCACGGAGTCGAGGAAAAATCTGACGAAGACGTAAGGGAGGTAGTAGCGGGCCTGTTCAGTGAGAAATTAAAGTTAGATATTGAGCTGGGTGCAATCGATCGCTGTCATAGACTCGGATCAACAACAAACAAGAAAAGGGCAATTATAGTGAAGTTTACTAGATATGACTTCAAGAAAGATGTAATCAACGCCAGAAGGAGGCTCAAGGGTACCAAAATCGCAATCACTGAAGATCTAACGAGGATACGACATGGTGTTCTCCGCAAAGTGTGGGAGGTTTATGGACCTACGGATACGTGGACCATGGATGGAGTGATTTATCATAGAGATACCGATAAGAAGAAACTTCGGTTCGAGTCACTGGATGATGTGGCTGATCTACAACGCTGAATTGATGTTAGTTCACCGTTCATTTATCTTTTCGTAAGTGAGTGCTCTATTTGATTTTCCTTCGGGCTGTATTAAACTGTTGCTTATCGAATATCGTACGATCTGGGCGGGTGTGATCTGTGTAATGTTATTTGGAGGGGGTTTGCGTCAAGTACACGCAGCGGGCTCGGTTTGTTTATTTTTTTTTTCCTTTGTTTTTGCGGCTGATATACAGCGTTATTGTTATAATCTTTGAGTTAGCGTCAACCGTACAGTTGTAGTACTACTTGTTTATTTTCTAACCAATTAAATTTAATACTTTATTAATCTTTTATGTCTAATAAAGAGTTTGGGGTTTGCCATTTGAACATTAGGTCTCTCCTACCATCATTTAATGAATTTGTCAGTTTTATTCGGCCTCATAAGTTTGATATTATAACATTGAGTGAGACGTGGCTTTCCGCTGACATAGATTCCGGCGTGATTACCATCGATGATTATACTTTATTAAGAAACGATAGGATTGGGAGAGGTGGGGGAGTAGCGGCATACATACACCGTGATATTAAATTTGCCCCTATTGTAGTGTCGGATGCGATCGAGCAGTTGTGGTTCTCATTTGTAATTGAAAAAAAAAGATTTGCTGTTGGTGTTGTCTATAGACCTCCGGGGTTTACGGTTCTAGTTGCGGGGGACTTTAATATTGATATCCTTCTTTTAAGTTTAAAGTTCTTTATTGATATAACAAAATACTAGAAACATAATACTTAGTTATATTAGGTATCACTTCACTTCTTGCGCATCGATTCTGCACTAAAGGAAGCGACGATCCTCCCTCTATCTTCACCTCGGGGTCAGCAGGGCCTTCCTCGGGCTAATGGTATTGAGGGTATTTGGTTGTTGATCTGTGCTGTGTGGTTGGTTTATTTTTCACTCTTATGTTACGGCGTAAGTTCGTTTTTCAGTATGGTTTTCAGCTTTATTTTAACGTTTGTGTTGGTAATTTTTTTATGTGGCTTTAGTTCGTTGTATTGTCTTACTACGTTCGTCATTAGCGTCTGAGTAGTTTTCGCTTTTCTATAACTGTGAGTCCGTATGTGGTTGCTGCTTCTAGTTGGGTAGTTATGGTGTTCATTGTTTATTTTTAGTTTGATGTTAGTTTTTATTTCTCCGTGTTTAATTTTATGCAATAGGGTCAGGTTGTTGAGTTTGTACGTAGCTGGAATAGTTAATTGTCCGGTGGTTCGGTATAAGTCTTTAGTTCTTGTAAGTCTGTTCATCCCATATAGAATCTTCAGAATTTTATTTTGTTGTCTTTGGATTGTTTGTAAATTTTTCTTTGTTGTGTCGCCCCATATGTTAATTAGGTAATTGTTTTGTGCTGCAAACAATGCGTGGTATATCATTGGTCTTCGTGTCTCTGGCAGGTAGTTCTTAAGCCTGCAAACCTCGGCAATTGCACGCGCATTCAGTTTTGCAAGTCTGTTTACGTGCGATGTCCACGTGAGGCTTTCATGGATTGTTAGTCCCAGGTACTTCACTTCTTTCACTCTCCTGATTTCTTCTCCATTAATGAGTATTCGAATATCTGGGTTGTTTTTGCTGCTACTAAAGCAGATATATTCTGACTTGTTTTCGTTTACAGTCAGCAAGTTGTTGTAGAACCATTTTTCCAGTTTTTGTATGTCTTCGTTTATGTGTTGTTGCATTTGTTGAACTGTTTTGGCTGTGTAAAAGAGGCATGTATCGTCTGCGTATATGTAAGGGGTTCCGTGTAAATTTAGGCTTGTAATGTCGTTGGTATAGACTATGTATAGGGTCGGGGGCATGTTTCCGCCTTGTGGTATTCCAAACTCATTGCTCTCTCTTTGTGTACTTTGGACGTCGCCAATTTGTGTTGTTATCTTTCGTTTTGTGAGATAGGTTCTTATTATGTTTACGTTCTTTCCTGTTATTCGTATCGCTTTAAGCTTTTCTATAAGTTTCTCCTGTGATATAGTATCAAACGCCTTTCTTAGATCTATGAAGAGTCCTATTCCAATGTTACCTCTATCAAGGTTTGTTTTTATATCGTTTATCAAGTCAAGGGCTGCTGATGTTGTTCCTGACCGTCTCTGGTATGCATACTGATGTTCGGATATGATGTTATTCTTGTCTAGGTGTTCTGTTACTCGTACTTGGATGGCTTTTTCTAGTATTTTGTTTAATGTCGACATTAAAGCTATAGGGCGATAATTTTCGGGATTTGTTTTTTTTCCAGATTTGTAAATTGGTTTTACTACTGTAGTTTTCAAGTAGTCTGGATATACTCCCTCCTTCAAAACAGAATTTATTAGTGTCGATAGTATTGGTGCTAGTGTCGTTCTATTATCTTTTATAGTTCTTGTTGTTATTTTGTCAAAGCCTGGTGATGTGTTGTTTTTTAGTTGACTTATGATGGTATATAGTTCTTTGTCCGTCGTATTCCAGAAAATTGCTTCCTGGATCTGTTTATCGGTTGTTGTCGTTGTTGTGGTTGTCGGAGCTCGTTTTCGTTTTTCGTCTCTCCGCAAGTACTTTCCCTACTGAAATGAAGTAGTCGTTTATTATTTGCCCTATTTCCATGGGAGTACTCGTAATTGTCCCGTCTTTCTTTGTCATCTGCGTGATTTGTTGAGTCTTGCGTGTTTTATTTATCATATTGTTTATTGTTCTCCAAGTTTTGACAGGGTCGTTTATATGACTTTCAATTATTCGTTGATAGAACAGTATTTTAGTTTTTTTTTATAGTTTTAGCTGTGTCTCTCTTTGTCCCTTGGTATTGGTTTTTAAGTATTTCATTATTAGGGTTTCTTTGGAGTCTTGTGTAAAGTTTGTCTCGTTCTTTTATTTTTTGCATTATTCCTTCATTTATCCAGTCGTTCGATTTTTGTCTTTTTATGTTTATTGTTTTTTGGTGTTTTTCTATTATTTCCTGTAGATGTTTAGAAAGGGTTTCGAAACTGTTGATGTTTTCTGGTTTTAATTTACTTATGTCTTTGTTGATCTCTTGGTGGTTGGTTTTTATATGTTTGCAGAACACATATTGCGGTTTTGTTTTGTTTCTGTGACATATTGTCAGCAGTAACAAATTGTGATCGGAGATATCGTTTTGAATAACATCAGTTGTTCCAATGATTTGCCCTTGATTAGTCAATATGTGGTCTATAATTGTTCCTCGCCCATGTGCGTTCTTTCTAGTGATATGTTTTTTGGTTACTTTGTTTAATATTTTGTAGTTATTCTCCTGTAGTATTCTTCTGTAGTCCTTGGTTATTCTGTTTCTTTGTAGGAGGTCTACGTTAAAGTCTCCTACTATGATGTGGGGTTTTCTTCTGTTTACCAGGTCATTTTCTAGGGTTGTTTGTAAGATTTCAAATGGTACGCTTGGTGGTTTGTAGATAACGGTTATCGCTGTTTGGCATGCTTGTTTCGTTATTCTCAATATTTCAATGTTGTTTATTGTTGTCTTCAGCGTTGTTTCGTAATTTATTCCCTCTTTTATGAATAGGGCTACTCCTCCTCCTGTCTTTCCTTCTTTGGAGTGGTATTCGGCCTTGTATCCTGTTATCGAGTACATTTATTCGTCCTGTGGATTTAGCCAGGTTTCGGTTATCGCAATTATTTCTGGATCGTACATTTTTGCAGCCACTTCTATTTCAGTAATCTTGCTTCTGATGCTTCGGATGTTATGAAGGTATATTTTGGTGGTCATTGTGGTTTGTATAAATAGGTTTTTTTTTTTTTTTTTTTTTAATTAAATTCTTGTAGGTCTTCCACGTTTCTGATTTTGCTTCTTCTACCTTCTTCGGATTTTTTTATATAAAGTATTCCGTCACGAGTCCACGCAAAGCTAATCTTTTTTTCCTTTTTTAGTCCTCTAGCTTTGTAGAAAAGATTATTTGTATGTAGTGTCAGCTGCTCATTTATGAAGATCTGACTATCTTTCCCTTTCAGTTCGCACTCTTTAGTTGTGATTGATTTCACGTTTTTCCTCGCTTCTAAAATTTTCCTCTTCACTTCCAGGTTTTTTAGTTTTATTATAATGGGGCCATTTTCGGACTTTCCTTCGTTACGTTCCGCTTCCACTTTTTCATCCGCAGCCAGTTTAACATTCATTCCTTTCATCACTTCAGTGATAATGGTGTGGATGTTTTCGGATCCTTGACTCACCTAGCAGCTCGGCTGACGCATTAATGAGTGTAATGGAAAGCATGGATCTGGTGCAGGTGATCGCGGGACCGACTCGGACTACGCGCGCGTCATTCTCTCTGATTGACCTAATCTTTGCTCCTGCGGGTGAACTGATAGGTGATACGGGTGTTGTTTGCTCCGGTGGGACTTCGGATCATGATCTTGTATTTTGTAGATTAAATATTGCTACTCCGGTTAGAGGTAAGGAGCGCGTACTTATACGTTCTTTCAGACAATTTCGTCATGACGATTTTTTGTTAATTTGTTCTCAATACCTTTCTTCGACCAGTTCGATGCGCCGGGCGTTAACGAGAAGGTTTAATTTTTGACTGATCACCTGACACGCCTATTTCATGTACACGCACCTCTAAAATGGTGGAGGTCAGGGCGCCGGCGATGCCATGGATTACGGATACTGTCAGGCAGATGCAGAGTCTGCGGGACAAAGCTTATAAAAGATTCAAACGCGATAGGACTGATGCTAAATGGAATTATTACAAGAGCTTGAGAAATGTTGTGGGGGCCGCCATAGTGAGAGAACGCAGGGCATACTTTGAGCTTCAGCTGGGAAACTCCGCCAAAAATACTTGGTCAGCCTTGAAACAATCGGGACTTTACAGAACCCCTGCTCGGAGGGTGCCTGCTGATCTTTGTTTACCTGATAAAATTAATGAATTCTTTATTGCATCGGTACTACCCGCCACCGAGTTTGACAAAGACCCGTACAGCTATTATATGGGTAATTCTTTAAATAGCAAAACGTTTAGCTTTCGGTTGGTGTCGGACTTGGTGGTTGGGCAAGTTATTGACATGATCAAGACGAACAGCGCAGGGTATGATAAGCTTAATATTAGAATGGTAGGTCTCTGTTGCCCTCATATAGTCCCTCAAATCCGAGATATTGTTAATACTAGCATCATTTCTGGGGTCTACCTTGACGCTTGGTAGAGCGCATTGGTCATTCCAATTCCAAAGAAGCTTAAGCCCTGTTCATTTTCTGAATTTAGGCCTATAAGCATTCTGTCAGTGTTATCCAAAGTTCTTGACAAAGTAATGTGGTCTCAACTGAATCAGTATGTCACCGATAGCAATTTGCTTCCTGACACACAATCTGGCTTCTGGGCGGGCTATAGCTGTACTACCGCACTGCTTAACATTGTGGATGACTTGATGAGGGCTTCTGATGAGGGAAAACTCACATTATTGTGCTTGATCGACTTTTCTAAGGCGTTCGATACTATCGATTGCAGGATTGCTCTCGGAAATCTTGCATTACATGGGTGTCGTCGGCACGGCAAACAATTTGCTGACAAGTTACGTTACTGGTAGGAGGCAGGCTGTTAGTGTGGGTGGTACCACTTCCGGGTTCCGTGATGTGGTATCCGGGTGCCCCCAAGGATCGGTGATTTCCCCGCTATTGTACACGTTATATACTAGCGCCTTCCGGGAGGCCGTGCGTCACTCAAGCTGTCATTTCTACGCCGACGGCACCCAAATATACATCTCATTTTTGGAGAGTGATGTTGATGGGGCCTACAGTCGACTGGGCGAGGACTTGCAGTCGCTGGTCGATTTATCGAACCGCCATGGTCTGCACATTAACACTGATAAAACTGAACTTATCTTGTTTGGACCGGCAAAATTAAGGGCACGAGTCGGTCAGAGGGTCAGGGTTAGAATCGAGCACGGAGATTTGGTGCCGAAAAGCTGCGTGAAAAATCTGGGGGTACTCATAGATGAGTCGTTGAACTTTCAGAGCCACGTCAACAACTGTATTAGAAATAGAAGATTAAAATAATTAAGATTAGGACGAGATCCGATGTGCACTCTCTGAATGTACGATTTAAAGGTACTCTAACGCCACCGTTACATAAAACAGAATTTTTTAAAAAGAGCTTTTCTTACCAAATCACCCAATTTACAAAATTTACAACATCGCGGGGTGTCGGGAGTGTGCATCGGAGCGTCTGTTTCATTTGAGGCTGAGGAAACTTATTGCTAAGGGCTAAGATATGAGATGAGAATACAAGATGGCGGAAGGAGATGATGTGCCTCCTGAAGCTCTAGACAAAGTCGAACAAAAGGTTTAAAATTGCGGTGTTGTATCCAAAAGGACAGTGCCATATCAGTTTGCATGAATTGCCACGGTATCTACCACAACAGCTGCTTGAAAAGATTACCAAATATCACCAATTTAGGCGGAAACAAGTTTGCATGCTGCAAATCTGTGGAAGAGAAAACCGAAACTAATACTGAAATCCGCTACCTCAAAATGCTACTGGAGGAAGTCCAAGACAAAAACAGAGTATTACAATTAAACAACGACCTACTGATGGAAAAGGTAAACCACTTGGAAGACAAAATTAAAGTCATAACAGAAAACCCGAAAAAAGAACCGGAAAAGAAGCATTCCAATGCAAACATAACCTACGCAACCAAAATCAACTCAACAAACATAAACAAACAAATAGATACTGCCCCTCTTCAGATAACCTCACCAGTCCGTAAACAACAACAGAAAGAACCCAAATCCACAACAGACGAAAACAGTATCGGTGGTTCGCAGAACCGAATCACGGAACAACAATTAAATCACGCTCTACACGAACAGAAAACGAAGGCAATAGCACACAACGTCATCTACTTAACGCGAGACGACACAAAACAGAGCACAAATGTCTCTCAGAGAAGAAACACAAAATCAAGAAGACTTGGAACCGCTGCTGCAACCGAGGGTGGTTTTGCCGGAGTAGACAAAAAAGCCTGGTTATATCTTTGCCGTGTAAAGCAGAATGCCACCGACGCTATAATTTCCAATTATATCAAAAGCAAGGCGGGATTTGACGATGATCACTGTAAAGGAACTACCAGGCGAACCAAACCGACTCAAAAGATTTGTACTGAGCGCACCTTACTATAAGAAGGATGAACTCTATGATCCCAGCTTCTGGCTGGCGAATGTAGGTATACGGAGGTTTGATTTTCAAAAGCATCAGAACTTCATGCAGTCAATGGCAGCGGATTTTTATAGACGACCCTCATACCGGTGCTAACAAACCTACAAAAACAAAGAGAAGACTAACACTTCCAAAAACCAAACAACTAACAATCGTGGCCACTAATATGCAGAGCATGCGGAATAAAACAAGGGCGCCGCAAATATTTGCTGATTCGGAAAAAGCTGACATCATCTGTGCAACCGAACACTGGCTCTCAGATGATAATGTGAACTTACACAACCTTGAGGGCTACAGAAAAGCAAGCTGCTTCTGCAGAGTACAATATAAGCATGGCGGAGTATGCATCTTTACCTTAGATGAAGTCGAAGCAATAGAGCTTGAATATATAAAGGAAAATTCCATAGAAAAGGACTGTGAGATGGTGGAAGTCTTCCTACCTTCTCAAAACATAGTCATAATGTCCGTATACCGATCGCCTAATGGGAGTATAGACATATTCCTTTCGATACTCGACCAGTCACTAACCCAAGTCTCAAACAGATTTCAGAGCAACACCAGAGTTGTCTTAGGAGGTGACTTCAACATCCACTTTGACACTGATAACGCACACAAGAAGCTCCTTACAAACCTCACATCTTCATACGGTCTCACAGCAGCCATTCAAGAACCGACAAGAGTAACCTATCAAACACAAACAAGCATCGACAACATTTTTACTGATCTGATGGAAGTGGAAGTCACAGTAACTGATCCGAAGTATGGGGACCATAAAGCCCTAATTCTTCGCAAGACATACGAAGCACACCAACCAGGGAGGCAGCTTCACAGTCGGAACTATTCAGTAAGAAACATTAATATCTTCAACAAAGCGGTGGAACAACAAACTTGGTCTCAGCTCGATGACCATGAGGACCCCAACAAGGGGATGAATATCTTCTTGCAGCTTCTCACACAGCACCACAACAACGGCCTCCCACTCATCACATATGGACGAACAAGAAGACGACCAAGAACCTCGCCGCTGCTTGCAGGTGTACGTGAAACGTTAAAACTAATGCGTAGAATGCAAGATGCCAAAGGAGACGATGAAAGCTACAAAAGTTTGAAAAAATATCAAACATTCTACATCAACCTCGCCGAACAAGAACACAGATCAAAAAACGCAGGAACAATTACACAAGCACAAGACAAAAGTAAAGTAGTCTGGCAGATAATTAACAGCGAAGCAGGTCGAAACGTGAAGACCCGACACCCTGAAGAACCTTCAAGCCAAGACTTCAGCGAACACTATAAGACTGAAGCCAACAAAAATGTTAAAGTTCCCCACACCAGCCCAACAAACAGTGTCTGCAACAAATCCCTCTTCTTACATCCGACGGACCACAATGAAATTGAAAACATTATACTAGGAATAAAGCCAAAAGCTACAGAAGACATCTATTGCATGAGCTCCCGAAGCCTAAAGTGGATACACACCTCCATAGCAAAACCATTAGCGGCAATTTTCAACAAAGCCATCGAAAAAGGGATCTTCTTGGACAAACTCAAGATAGCGTGAATTAGTCCCATCTACAAAAAGGGAGATAAAAAATGCTGCGATAACTACCGCCCTATCTCGATACTACCGGCAATCTCAAAATTCCTTGAAGAGGTCATACTCCGGAGGATCTATGATCACTTCAGCAGAAACAAAATCCTCTGTAAAGAGCAATATGCATTCCAAACTGGCAAAAGCACTGAAGACGCGATGAAAATCTTGACAGAAACAATATCCACATCCTTGGAAAAGAAACAAAAATGCCAGGCCCAAATGTGTGACCTGAGTCGCGCCTTCGATACTATGCCACACACAAGACTTCTCCTGAAGATGGAACGGTATGGGGTGAGAGGCGTCCCTCTGCAGCTGCTCAAGTCTTATCTTACCAACAGGCTACAACAAGTACAAATAAATGGTATACGAAGCAATTTTGAAGAGTCAACTGTGGGTGTGCCACAAGGGAGTCTTCTGGGAGACGTTCTTTTCATTATATACATAAATGATCTACCATCTAGAATGAACGCAAAGACCATAATCTACGCGGATGACACAACCCTGCTTACCACCGCAACAACTTAACATACAATCAGAACACCACATGAGTCAGTCTAAGAGTTGGTTTGAAGAAAATGGAGTGAAGTTAAACTGAGCGAATAGTTTTTCAAATGGACCGATGGGAAAAAACCGATAAAGCAGTTCGATTTCTGGGAATTCACATTGATCCACGTCTGACCTGGAAAGTCCACACCGAGCAGCTGCGCAAAACTCTTAGCAAGGTAATCTTCGCAATAAGGAGAATAGAAAAAGCTGCTGGCTACCAAGCGGCAAGAACAGCATACATGGCACTTTTCCACCCAACTTAGACTAAACTTTCCTCCTAATATGACCTAATGGACCAAAAAATTATAAAAAGATCTGAAGCACTATTTCAGAAAAAGAATTGTAAAAATTTTGTTCCCTATGAAAAACAAAAAGGAATTTTTGTGTACCTCGAATCTTCTCTAAGTCAATTTTTATTTTGTGCCCCTTGGAGGTTCGAGTTAGAGAAGTTTGACTGTATCTTTAGTCCTGACTGTTTTAATCTATAACTAATTCAAGCACATCAGTGTGCCTAACTGCATGCGATCTTTCCATAAGCAAAGAGAATGTGAATTTTTAACACAAACTATTCCGCAGATGTTCGAGCATATTATACAAGACCAACCAAAGAGAGGCAACTATTCCGTCAACTTAGAAAAATCCGTCGTGGACATCTATTCCCATCTTAACGACCATAAGAAATCGGACAATTAAGAGACAGTCTTCATCGACATAGAATCCAGCTAGGACCAACTTGGACCAATTAGGGTGAGTGACACTTAGACTGTTTATTGTATACTACTTGTACGACTATCTTAAGCCAGGTACAAACGTAACGATAAACTGCAACGATTTAGCCTACGGATGTTGGAAAAATCTGTACAGTTCGATTTGCACAGTTAAATCGTTGCAGTTTATCGTTACGTATGTAGCTGGTTTTAACAATTGGTAACTACATGATCTAAATTCGAAGCAAAATATCTTTTAGAGAACTTAGAAAATAAACTGCTTCTCGGTTATGCCGTATGTCAAGATTTGTTATGCTGACGTTTCACGAACCATGTTGCTCGCTTCTTCATTGGGGTAAGCTCGATTCCATCACATGGAGAATTGTGGAATTCCAGTTTGACAAAGCAACCGAATCGCACAAGAATAAGTTTGATAAGTTAGAGGCTAAGAAGATTGTAAAAAAAAACTACTACTGTGGACAAAGGTAGTTATAAATCTGTCAAATCATCAACTCTCCACTGGTGAATTGTCAGTCCTAGGCAAAGCATTTAACTTTGCAATCGCACTGATAAGAATACCTAAGGAGGAAATTATTACGGAAGTAGAAGCCGCATTGTACAAAAATCCTGGTGTACAAGCAGAGGACATTTGTCAAGAGGTTTCCAGGATAATTAGGAAAGCTACCCCGCCGAAGAGCAATATTACCAAAGAAGAAAAAACTGAAAAAAAAACAAGATGGCGTCTAGTGAACAGCTTCCAAATGATGCTGCTCCGAAAAATAGTGAGAGTTTTGCGGATCAGTACAAATGCTGCAAAAAAAAGAGCAGCGCCTACATCTGCGTGAATTGCTTTTCTATATACCATAAAAGCTGCCTTGAGAGAACGCCGGAAATAATCCACCTGGGCGAAAATAAAGTGCAATGTTGTTCCGAAATGCAAAAAGAACCAAAAAGGAACACTTTGGAAAACCAGCAAAACCAAACTAAATTGGAGACCGAAAACCAACTATTAAGGGCTCTCCTGGAAGAAGTTAAGGACAAAAATAACATCCTCAAAGAAAATGTGGCTCTTTGGAAACAAATTGCTAACACAAATGAATCCGAGAGCATCGTCATAACCTCAAACAATAATAGTACAACCAAATCGAGAAAGATTCCGAACACGGGCTCAATTATCCAACATCGGGGACACCAAAGCTCCATCTCTCATGCAAACAGAGAGGAAGATGGCAGCCAATGTACCAGTAAACAAACAACAACCAAGATAATATCTTCATCCCGGTTAAAATTGCATGCGACACTGCTATAAAAGACCTGCAAAACAACCCAACGGAGCTTGATAATACCAAACAACAAGCTCAGCCCTATTCATATGCTCAAATAGCTGTTTGCGAAGATAAAAATAACAAACAAAAAGCTGAAAGTTGGACAAGAGTGATACGAAAAAGACGGCAAACAAACCAACATGTGGTTGGAAACAAGCCCTCGTTAGAGCATACACTTAAATCAGCCCCCAAAAAGGCTTTTCTGCATGTATCTCGACTGCATCCAGATACAAAATTGGAAACGTTACAAACCTTCATACGGAAAGAGTTTCCCGAAGCAGAGGTCGAACAAACTCACTCTAAATACCCTCAGCACTACTCCTCTTTCAAGGTAACAAATCGACCTGCTGCATTTGGAAAAAGCTATGAGCAACTCAACGTGGCCTTACGGAACTTATGTAACTAGATTTTTTCACCGTCCCAGCCGTGGCGATTCCAAAACTTAATTACAACCAACGACAAGAGAATCGAGGTCACATCGCATCCCCCCGAACAGATGAGAAAAATCACTATACTACACTTGAACGTCCAATGCTTAAAGAACAAAATTGAAGGTATTGAGATCCTATTGCAAGAACAAAAAGTAGACATACTATGTGTGGCTGAGCACTGGTTTAATCCAGAAAATAAAAATGTCTATAATATAGAAGAATTTACGCTAAGCAGCTGTTATGCCCGAGTCAACCACAAACATGGTGGGGTGGGAATTTACGTACGCGACGACCTGTCGCACTCTGACATACCCGAAATCGCAGCGTATTCAACCGAAAAAGATTGCGAAATGTGTGGTATCTACTTAAACAAACCCAATATCATTGTAATTGCGACATACAGATCACCAAACGGAAGCATACCTGTATTCCTGGACACACTATCAGAGGTATTAACAATGATATTCTCCAGATATCCCCCACAAACAAGACTCCTAGTGGCTGGAGACTTTAATATAGACACCTCACAAATAAACAGAGGCAACACACTGCTTACAACTATGATGACCTCTTTTGGACTACAGAGGATGACTGAAGACTATACAAGAGTAACACCAACAACAAAATCTTCAATTGACAACATATACTTCAACTCCCATCCTTTGTCAACAGCAATTATGAAGAATACAGTATCCGACCACTATGGGATCCTGTTAACAACACTCCCAAATATTCCAGAACCACCGCAATACATACATATGGTGCGACCTGTTACTCGCTACAATAGTGAGCGACTGACAACCTTACTTGAACAAGAAAATTGGGGATTCTTAGAGCAAGGCCTGAAAGCAAACGATCAATACGAGTTATTTCTACAAAAATACCTTTCCATTGCTAACCAAGCTATACCTTTGAAAAGCAAAACGAAATCTACTGGAAAAACCAAGCACAAATTATCTACAGAAGCTAATCAAATAAAAAACACCCTTAACCTGATGCAAGAAACCTACAACCAAAGGGGAGGAGAAGATCTAAAAGAAATAGTAAAAAGTTATAAGCAATTCTATATAAACTTTGTAAAAACCGAAAAACAAACACGTCTTCAAAACCGTCTCTCTACAACGAACAACTATCAGTCCGAAGTCTGGAAAATAATAAAAGCTGAAACTCAGAAAGCCAGCGCAAGAAATGATCATCATCCATCAGCTGATGACCTCAATAGCTTTTTTTGCAAATGTGGGAACCCTAACTGCCGGTCAAACGACCTCCCCCACAACAATCAACATTAGGGTACAACAACATTCCCTGTTTCTGGCTCCAGTTACCCCACAGGAAGTGCATGCCATCCTGAAAACAATGAAAACTAAAAACTCTTTGGACATCCATCACCTGAGCACTAAAATAGTACAATGCGGATCTGAATACATCAGCGAGCCACTGAGCTCAATTATAAACTCCTGCTTTAAAGAAGGAATAGTGCCAGCATCAATGAAGATAGCCAAGGTGTCACCTGTTTTCAAGAAGGGTGATCGATTGGACTGCGCAAACTACCGCCCCATAGCTGTGCTGCCAGTGTTCTCCAGGGTACTCGAGGCTGCACTACTGACAAGGTTAACATCATTCCTGGATAAACATGGCAGTCTTACCAACCATCAATTCGGATTCCGAAGAGGTCGATCTACAGTGGATGCTGTCCAGTCTCTCCTAAATTACATATGGTCAGCCAACGAGGATGGAGATGACGTGCATGCGGTTTTCTGTGACCTATGAAAGGCCTTTGACTCCCTACAACACTCCCTGTTTCTGGAGAACCTGGAGAAATACGGCATCAGGGGGCAGCCACTGGCACTGATGACATCCTGCCTTAGTGACCGAAAGCAGGTTGTGTCTGTGGGTGGTAAGCTTGGATCACCGATGGTGTGCACAGCTGGAGTGGCACAGGGATCGTTGCTTGGCCCGCTCACCTTCTGCATTTACATAAATGACCTACCTGACAGTGTGCCAGAGCACGTCATACTTTTTGCTGACGACACCACCCTGGCTACTAGAGACTCAAATCTACACACCCTACAACAGAAAGCTTCAAAGATGTTGGATAGAACTAAGTTGTAGATCAGTCAAAACGGCTTAAAACTCAACAATGAAAAAACAGCTGAAATAATATTCACCACAAAAAGAAACACCACCATTCCGACCAAATCCACCAAACTGCTGGGCATCTTGCTAGATACTCGTCTAACATGGCAAACTCATGTAGACACACTGTCACCGAAATTGGCATCCGCCATCTACGCAATTCGAAGAATAAAACAGTTGGTGGGAACCGAAGCAGCATTAATAACCTACCACGCAATGTTCCACTCGAGGATGGCATATGGTCTGCGACTCTGGGGGGAGTCTGCACATGCCATGAGGATTGCCGTACTGCAAAAGAGAGCACTAAGAGCCATTGCCGGAGTAGACCAAATGACCCCAAGTAGATCACTCTTTCAAAAATTTGGTCTTCTCACACTATCGGGCGAATATATACACCAGCAATTACTAAGTGCGCTTAGAGAACTACCGCATACAGTAAGAAGAGGTCAGTCGACGCAACTTGCCCTGAGGAATGCCCGCAATGTCAGCATCCCATTCCACCGAACGGAATCTACAAGTGCACAACATCGCCACTTCCAGCTGCTAAATGCTCTCCCTGGTGAATGGATTTTAAAATCGAGAGCCCAGTTTGAAAGAGATATGAAGTCTCTGCTAAGACGTGAATGTTTCGTCAACGTTCAGGAATTTTTGTCCTACATGGCGAAGCAGTAAAGAGAGGAAATGACGTGTTTGCGATACATATTTCTATATCTGTGTCTGTGTATGTATATGTATTTAGCAAAGGAAATAAAATCTTATCTTATCTTATCTTAAGAGAAGTACTCTCTGAAGACCATCAAGGACAACAAGGATATCACGGTACTACCAGCGGACAAAGGGAATGTAATGCTGATATTGAACAAGGAGGACTACAACAGGAAAATAAACGATCTATTAGACCCAAATACATACCGTAAAATTTTCAAGGACCTAACAGATAAGATAGGGAGCCGAGTGAAGGAATTGGTTAAATCACCATTGATTCCCATACAGGAACAAAGGAGCCTTTTTGTTCAAGCCCCTAGGGCACCTAGGATCTACGGTTTGCTAAAGATCCACAAGGATAACGTACGTTTGAGACCAATCGTTAGCGCAATAGGCTACCCAACCTATTTGTTGGCAAAATACTTGTCGAAAACCATCCAACCGTTTATAGGATAACCTACATCTTTTGTCAAGAACTCTGAAGATTTTATTCAGATTTTGAAGGAAATTGTCATTGACCCTCAGAATATACTCGTAATTTTCGACGTAACATCACTCTTTATGTGTGTTCCGGTTAAGGAGGCAGTCGAAGGCCTTCGGACAACACTTGTCCCCCTAGGTCTACCAACCGATGTACCAGATCTTGTAGAATATTGTCTCACCACCACATACTTCAAGTGGGCGGGAGCGATGTATGAGCAGGTTGAGGGTGCAGCAATGGGATCACCTTTGTCACCGGTAATCGCCAATTTCTTCATGGACTTGCTTGAAGAAGAAGCCATTAGGTCAAGTCCTACAAACCCAAGCATTGGGTCAGATATGTTGATGATACCTTTGTGGTTTGGCCACACGGTAGAGATAAACTTACTCAGTTCCTTAACCACCTGAACAATGTCAGTCCTTCCATCAAATTCACGATGGAAGTAGAAGAGGATAATCAGCTGCCTTTCGTGGATGCTGGTATACAAACGTCGACGGGTAGGCCTGGCCATACGGTCTACCGTGAGAAGACACATGCCGATCGGTACTTGAACGCAAAATCACACCACCATCCCCAACATAAGAGAAGTGTTATTAACACTCTGTTCAACAGAGCCGAGAAGGTATGTGACTCCAGCACCTTGGACGACGAACGGAAACACTTGGAGTGGGCCCTACGTCAGAATGGATACATCAAGTCTGACAGACGGGGTGTCACACAAAGAAAACCGCAAGTCTGAGAGGAACCGCAAGAGTCAAAGGAGTTTGCTTGCATACCATACGTAAGTGGGGTATCAGAAAGAATCGGTAGATTACTGAAGAAATCTGGTATCACGGTAAGGTACAGAGCACCAGCTAAGGTAAAGGATCTTTTGCCTAACCCGAAGGATATCACACCACTCCTGAAGAACGAAGGGGTATACAAGATAACATGTGAGTGCGGAACATGCTATGTAGGACAGACAGAACGAAGCATCGAATGTCGAATCAAGGAGAACGGTAGAGCCAACCGGCTAGGCAAAATTCAACAGTCCGCTGTTGCTCAACACTGCCATGAGTAGGGACACAATGGATTTCGATGGCGTGAAGATGTTGGCAAGGGTGGGTAATTATCATTGAAGGCTTCGTAGAGAAGCCATCGAAATTTACAAATATCCTGACAACATCAATCGCGAGGACGGCACTGACATTAGTAGGGTCTGGAAATTGATCCTAACGCTGTCAGGTGGAAAAGCACATGGGAGCGGTAGCTCCAGGGAGATTTCTTTGGTAGGTCTTCAGTGTTCAGTTAGCTCTGGGGAAGCGAGCACCATGGTTTGCGAAACATCAGCATTAACAAATCTTGACACACGGCATAACCCGGAAGCAGTTTATTTTCTCAATGATTCTGGCCGTGAAAGCCTAAGTACTTACTATTAGAGAACTATTGCAAATTCTTTTAATTTGTCATGTGATGCCACATGACTTTTTAAAATACAATTTTTAGTAGTATTGTTCCTAAGTGTACTCTGAAACAGTAAGAAATCCCTAAAATAATTAGCTACTTGAAGAAGAAATTGTGGAAATTTGTTGAAGTTGAAGTTTAGACGTTTTGAGTGACACGGTAATTTTTAAATTAGTGTAACTCCAATAAAACTTTTAATTTTATTTTTTATTTAGTACATTTTAAAGCATTTTTCATGTACTTTCCAAAGTTTACAAGTTTACGCCAACGTCCAGGCCGTGGCGCTTAGGTCACTCATTTGTATCCCTACTTCAGTAACATTATATAACATGTTCTTCAAGGTAGATCTGTTTCAAGTCGAATTGCTGTCTCTGGTATTTTGTGTGTCTTTTGTATTTTTATATTGCATTTGTGTTGTTTTTCTATCTTCTTGTTTCTTTTTCTGCCTAAAGTAGAGCAAGTAAAAGGGGACTTCGATTTTCATATTTGGTAGAATAAATGCTTTTCATCAGTCCTTTTAGAAAACTTGGTCTTACAACATCGGATTTATGTGGTATATCAAAAGTGCTTTATACATAAAAAACAGATAATTTGAATGTAGAATGAAATTCTTCTTTTCCTGATACAGCTCCGGCTAATTATATCATTCCTTCTGAAATGGACATTTGTGTCAATGAGTCAGAAATTGAAGAATCTCATCATAATATTATTATGTCGTTCAAAGAATCTGATCATAATATTATGATCAGATTCTTCGATTTCTGACGCATTGTCGCAAATGTCTATTTCAGAAGGTACAATATAATAAGACGGAGCTGTATCAGGAACAGAAGAATTTGATTTGAAATTTGAATTTCTATTTTCTGCATTCAATTTATCTGTTTTTAATGTATAATTGTCTTTTTTACATTTAGAACAAATTTTTGACGATTTTCGTATAGATGGAAACTGTTCTTGTGTTTAAGTGATATACCACATAAATCCGATGATATGTGATCCAGTTTTCTAAAAGGATTTATGCATTTATTCCACTATTAATGAAAATCGAAGCCTCCTTTTACTTGCTCCGTTTCAGGCAGAAAAAGAAACAAGAAGAAAGAAAAACAACACAAATACCATATAAAAATACAAAATACACACAAAATACCAGAAAAAGCAATTCGACTTGAAACCGACCTACCTTTAAGAACGTGTTCTAAAATGTTATGGAAGTAGGGATACAAATGGCTGACTTACGCGCCACGGCCTGGATGCTGGCTTATGTATAGCGCGGGTGCTCCGTTTACTTAGTTATTTATTTTCTCCCAAACCACTTTTCTCCCACTTTCATCTTTATTCCTTTTATACAAAAAAATCTCAGCTTTCGAAAGAAAAATTACATATTATTATTAAAAATTACTGTCACTCAAAATGTCCAAACATCAACTTCAACTAATTTCCACAATTTTTCTTCTTTTTCTTTCGCTGACTGGCGCTCGCGCCCCGACTAGCGCCCCCCGCGCCCCGACTAGCGCCCCGACTAGCGCCCCCCGCGCTAACTAGCGCCCCGCCCCCGCGCTGACTGGCGCCCCCCCCCGACTAGCCCCCCCGCGCGGACTAGCGCCCCCGCGCTGACTGGCGCCCCCGCCCCGACTAGCCCCCCCGCGCGGACTAGCGCCCCCGCGCTGACTTGCGCCCCGCGCTGACTAGCGCCCCGCGCTGACAAACGCCCCGCCTCGCGCTGATAAACGCCCCGCCCCGCGCTGACAAACGCCCCGCCCCGCGCTGTCAAACGCCCCGCCCCGCGCTGACAAACGCCCCGCCCGCGCTGACTGGCGCCCCGCGCTGACTGGCGCCCCGCGCTGACTGGCGCCCCGCGCTGACTAGCGCCCCGCGCTGACTAGCGCCCCGCGCTGACTAGCTAACTAGCGCCCCGCACTGACTGGCGCCCCGCGCTGACTGGCGCCCCGCGCTGACTGGCGCCCCGCGCTGACTGGCGCCCCGCGCTGACTGGCGCCCCGCGCTGACTGGCGCCCCGCCCCGCGCTGACTCGCGCCCCGCCCCGCGCTGACTCGCGCCCCGCCCCGCGCTGACTCGCGCCCCGCCCCGCGCTGACTCGCGCCCCGCCCCGCGCTGACTCGCGCCCCGCCCCGCGCTGACTGGCGCCCCGCCCCGCGCTGACTCGCGCCCCGCCCCGCGCTGACTCGCGCCCCGCCCCGCGCTGACTAGCTAACTAGCGCCCCGCGCTAACTGGCGCCCCGCGCTGACTTGCGCCCCGCCCCGACTGGCGCCCCGCCCCGACTGGCGCCCCGCGCTGACTGGCGCCCCGCGCTAACTGGCGCCCCGCCCCGACTGGCGCCCCGCGCTGACTTGCGCCCCGCGCTGACTGACGCCCCGCACCGCGCTGACTAGCGCCCCGCGCTGACTGGCGCTGACGCCCCCGCGCTGACGCGACTGGCGCCCTGACTGGCGCCCCGACTGGCGCCCCGCGCTAACTGGCGCCCCGCGCTAACTGGCGCCCCGCGCTGACTGGCGCCCCGCCCCGCGCTGACTGGCGCCCCGCGCTGACTAGCGCCCCGCACCGCGCTGACTGGCGCCCCGCGCTGACTGGCGCCCCGACTGGCGCCCCGCGCTAACTGGCGCCCCGCGCTAACTGGCGCCCCGCGCTGACTGGCGCCCCGCGCTGACTCGCGCCCCGCCCCGCGCTGACTGGCGCCCCGCCCCGCGCTGACTCGCGCCCCGCCCCGCGCTGACTGGCGCCCCGCCCCGCGCTGACTGGCGCCCCGCGCTGACTGGCGCCCCGCCCCGACTGGCGCCCCGCACCGCGCTGACTAGCGCCCCGCGCTGACTGGCGCCCCGCACCGCGCTGACTAGCGCCCCGCCCCGCGCTGACTAGCGCCCCGCCCCGACTGGCGCCCCGCGCTGACTTGCGCCCCGCGCTGACTAGCGCCCCGCGCTGACAAACGCCCCGCGCTGACAAACGCCCCGCCCGCGCTGACTGGCGCCCCGCGCTGACTAGCGCCCCGCGCTGACTAGCGCCCCGCCCCGACTGGCGCCCCGCGCTAACTGGCGCCCCGCGCTAACTGGCGCCCCGCGCTAACTGGCGCCCCGCGCTAACTGGCGCCCCGCGCTAACTGGCGCCCCGCGCTGACTGGCGCCCCGCGCTGACTCGCGCCCCGCCCCGCGCTGACTGGCGCCCCGCCCCGCGCTGACAAACGCCCCGCCCCGCGCTGACAAACGCCCCGCCCCGCGCTGACAAACGCCCCGCCCGCGCTGACTGGCGCCCCGCGCTGACTCGCGCCCCGCGCTGACTGGCGCCCCGCCCCGCGCTGGCGCCCCGCACCGCGCTGACTAGCGCCCCGCCCCGACTGGCGCCCCGCGCTGACTTGCGCCCCGCGCTGACTGGCGCCCCGCCCCGCGCTGACTGGCGCCCCGCGCTGACTGGCGCCCCGCGCTAACTGGCGCCCCGCGCTAACTGGCGCCCCGCGCTAACTGGCGCCCCGCGCTAACTGGCGCCCCGCGCTGACTGGCGCCCCGCGCTGACTCGCGCCCCGCCCCGCGCTGACTGGCGCCCCGCCCCGCGCTGACTCGCGCCCCGCCCCGCGCTGACTGGCGCCCCGCGCTGACTGGCGCCCCGCCCCGCGCTGACTGGCGCCCCGCCCCGCGCTGACTCGCGCCCCGCGCTGACTGGCGCCCCGCCCCGCGCTGGCGCCCCGCACCGCGCTGACTAGCGCCCCGCCCCGACTGGCGCCCCGCGCTGACTTGCGCCCCGCGCTGACTGGCGCCCCGCCCCGCGCTGACTGGCGCCCCGCGCTGACTGGCGCCCCGCGCTAACTGGCGCCCCGCGCTAACTGGCGCCCCGCGCTAACTGGCGCCCCGCGCTAACTGGCGCCCCGCGCTGACTGGCGCCCCGCGCTGACTCGCGCCCCGCCCCGCGCTGACTGGCGCCCCGCCCCGCGCTGACTCGCGCCCCGCCCCGCGCTGACTCGCGCCCCGCCCCGCGCTGACTGGCGCCCCGCGCTGACTGGCGCCCCGCCCCGCGCTGACTGGCGCCCCGCCCCGCGCTGACTGGCGCCCCGCGCTGACAAACGCCCCGCCTCGCGCTGATAAACGCCCCGCCCCGCGCTGACAAACGCCCCGCCCCGCGCTGACAAACGCCCCGCCCCGCGCTGACAAACGCCCCGCCCGCGCTGACTGGCGCCCCGCGCTGACTCGCGCCCCGCGCTGACTGGCGCCCCGCCCCGCGCTGGCGCCCCGCACCGCGCTGACTAGCGCCCCGCCCCGACTGGCGCCCCCCGCTGACTTGCGCCCCGCGCTGACTGGCGCCCCGCCCCGCGCTGACTGGCGCCCCGCGCTGACTGGCGCCCCGCGCTAACTGGCGCCCCGCGCTAACTGGCGCCCCGCGCTAACTGGCGCCCCGCGCTAACTGGCGCCCCGCGCTGACTGGCGCCCCGCGCTGACTCGCGCCCCGCCCCGCGCTGACTGGCGCCCCGCCCCGCGCTGACTCGCGCCCCGCCCCGCGCTGACTGGCGCCCCGCGCTGACTGGCGCCCCGCCCCGCGCTGACTGGCGCCCCGCGCTGACTAGCGCCCCGACTGGCGCCCGTCAGACTGGCGCCCCGCGCTGACTTGCGCCCCGCGCTGACTGGCGCCCCGCCCCGCGCTGACTGGCGCCCCGCGCTAACTGGCGCCCCGCGCTAACTGGCGCCCCGCGCTAACTGGCGCCCCGCGCTAACTGGCGCCCCGCGCTAACTGGCGCCCCGCGCTGACTGGCGCCCCGCGCTGACTCGCGCCCCGCCCCGCGCTGACTGGCGCCCCGCCCCGCGCTGACTCGCGCCCCGCCCCGCGCTGACTGGCGCCCCGCCCCGACTGGCGCCCCGCCCCGCGCTGACTGGCGCCCCGCGCTGACTAGCGCCCCGACTGGCGCCCCGCGCTGACTTGCGCCCCGCGCTGACTGGCGCCCCGCGCTGACTAGCGCCCCGACTGGCGCCCCGCGCTGACTGGCGCCCCGCGCTGACTGGCGCCCCGCCCCGCGCTGACTCGCGCCCCGCCCCGCGCTGACTGGCGCCCCGCGCTGACTGGCGCCCCGCGCTGACTGGCGCCCCGCGCTGACTAGCGCCCCGCGCTGACTAGCTAACTAGCGCCCCGCCCCGACTGGCGCCCCGCGCTGACTAGCGCCCCGCGCTGACTAGCGCCCCGCGCTGACTAGCGCCCCGCGCTGACTAGCTAACTTGCGCCCCGCCCCGACTGGCGCCCCGCGCTGACTAGCGCCCCGCCCCGACTGGCGCCCCGCCCCGCGCTGACTGGCGCCCCGCCCCGCGCTGACTGGCGCCCCGCCCCGCGCTGACTGGCGCCCCGCCCCGCGCTGACTGGCGCCCCGCCCCGCGCTGACTGGCGCCCCGCGCTGACAAACGCCCCGCCCCGCGCTGACTCGCGCCCCGCCCGCGCTGACTGGCGCCCCGCGCTGACTGGCGCCCCGCGCTGACTGGCGCCCCGCGCTGACTGGCGCCCCGCGCTGACTGGCGCCCCGCGCTGACAAACGCCCCGCCCGCGCTGACTGGCGCCCCGCGCTGACTGGCGCCCCGCGCTGACTGGCGCCCCGCGCTGACTGGCGCCCCGCCCCGACTGGCGCCCCGCCCCGACTGGCGCCCCGCCCCGACTGGCGCCCCGCGCTGACTGGCGCCCCGCCCCGCGCTGACTGGCGCCCCGCCCCGCGCTGACTGGCGCCCCGCCCCGCGCTGACTGGCGCCCCGCCCCGCGCTGACTGACGCCCCGCCCCGCGCTGACTGGCGCCCCGCCCCGCGCTGACAAACGCCCCGCCTCGCGCTGATAAACGCCCCGCCCCGCGCTGACAAACGCCCCGCCCCGCGCTGACAAACGCCCCGCCCCGCGCTGACAAACGCCACGCCCGCGCTGACTGGCGCCCCGCGCTGACTCGCGCCCCGCGCTGACTGGCGCCCCGCGCTGACTGGCGCCCCGCGCTGACTGGCGCCCCGCACCGCGCTGACTAGCGCCCCGCCCCGACTGGCGCTCCGCGCTGACTGGCGCCCCGCCCCGACTGGCGCTCCGCGCTGACTGGCGCCCCGCCCCGACTGGCGCCCCGCGCTGACTCGCGCCCCGCGCTGACTCGCGCCCCGCGCTGACTGGCGCCCCGCGCTGACTGGCGCCCCGCGCTGACTGGCGCCCCGCGCTGACTGGCGCCCCGCGCTGACTGGCGCCCCGCGCTGACTTGCGCCCCGCGCTGACTGGCGCCCCGCCCCGCGCTGACTGGCGCCCCGCGCTAACTGGCGCCCCGCGCTGACTTGCGCCCCGCGCTGACTGGCGCCCCGCGCTGACTCGCGCCCCGCGCTGACTCGCGCCCCGCGCTGACTGGCGCCCCGCGCTGACTGGCGCCCCGCGCTGACTGACGCCCCGCCAGTCAGCTTGCCAGTCTGACTTGCGCCCCGCGCAGACTAACTAGCAACTGGCGCCCCGCGCTGACTAGCACTCCGACTGGCGCTGACTAGCACCTCGCGCCCCGCCCCGCGCTGACTGGCGCCCCGCCCCGCGCTGACTCGCGCCCCGCCCCGCGCTGACTGGCGCCCCGCGCTGACTGGCGCCCCGCCCCGCGCTGACTGGCGCCCCGCGCTGACTAGCGCCCCGACTGGCGCCCGTCAGACTGGCGCCCCGCGCTGACTTGCGCCCCGCGCTGACTGGCGCCCCGCCCCGCGCTGACTGGCGCCCCGCGCTAACTGGCGCCCCGCGCTAACTGGCGCCCCGCGCTAACTGGCGCCCCGCGCTAACTGGCGCCCCGCGCTAACTGGCGCCCCGCGCTGACTGGCGCCCCGCGCTGACTCGCGCCCCGCCCCGCGCTGACTGGCGCCCCGCCCCGCGCTGACTCGCGCCCCGCCCCGCGCTGACTGGCGCCCCGCCCCGACTGGCGCCCCGCGCTGACTGGCGCCCCGCCCCGCGCTGACTGGCGCCCCGCGCTGACTAGCGCCCCGACTGGCGCCCCGCGCTGACTTGCGCCCCGCGCTGACTGGCGCCCCGCGCTGACTAGCGCCCCGACTGGCGCCCCGCGCTGACTGGCGCCCCGCGCTGACTGGCGCCCCGCCCCGCGCTGACTCGCGCCCCGCCCCGCGCTGACTGGCGCCCCGCGCTGACTGGCGCCCCGCGCTGACTGGCGCCCCGCGCTGACTAGCGCCCCGCGCTGACTAGCTAACTAGCGCCCCGCCCCGACTGGCGCCCCGCGCTGACTAGCGCCCCGCGCTGACTAGCGCCCCGCGCTGACTAGCGCCCCGCGCTGACTAGCTAACTTGCGCCCCGCCCCGACTGGCGCCCCGCGCTGACTAGCGCCCCGCCCCGACTGGCGCCCCGCCCCGCGCTGACTGGCGCCCCGCCCCGCGCTGACTGGCGCCCCGCCCCGCGCTGACTGGCGCCCCGCCCCGCGCTGACTGGCGCCCCGCCCCGCGCTGACTGGCGCCCCGCGCTGACAAACGCCCCGCCCCGCGCTGACAAACGCCCCGCCCGCGCTGACTGGCGCCCCGCGCTGACTGGCGCCCCGCGCTGACTGGCGCCCCGCGCTGACTGGCGCCCCGCGCTGACTGGCGCCCCGCGCTGACAAACGCCCCGCCCGCGCTGACTGGCGCCCCGCGCTGACTGGCGCCCCGCGCTGACTGGCGCCCCGCGCTGACTGGCGCCCCGCCCCGACTGGCGCCCCGCCCCGACTGGCGCCCCGCCCCGACTGGCGCCCCGCGCTGACTGGCGCCCCGCCCCGCGCTGACTGGCGCCCCGCCCCGCGCTGACTGGCGCCCCGCCCCGCGCTGACTGGCGCCCCGCCCCGCGCTGACTGACGCCCCGCCCCGCGCTGACTGGCGCCCCGCCCCGCGCTGACAAACGCCCCGCCTCGCGCTGATAAACGCCCCGCCCCGCGCTGACAAACGCCCCGCCCCGCGCTGACAAACGCCCCGCCCCGCGCTGACAAACGCCACGCCCGCGCTGACTGGCGCCCCGCGCTGACTCGCGCCCCGCGCTGACTGGCGCCCCGCGCTGACTGGCGCCCCGCGCTGACTGGCGCCCCGCACCGCGCTGACTAGCGCCCCGCCCCGACTGGCGCTCCGCGCTGACTGGCGCCCCGCCCCGACTGGCGCTCCGCGCTGACTGGCGCCCCGCCCCGACTGGCGCCCCGCGCTGACTCGCGCCCCGCGCTGACTCGCGCCCCGCGCTGACTGGCGCCCCGCGCTGACTGGCGCCCCGCGCTGACTGGCGCCCCGCGCTGACTGGCGCCCCGCGCTGACTGGCGCCCCGCGCTGACTTGCGCCCCGCGCTGACTGGCGCCCCGCCCCGCGCTGACTGGCGCCCCGCGCTAACTGGCGCCCCGCGCTGACTTGCGCCCCGCGCTGACTGGCGCCCCGCGCTGACTCGCGCCCCGCGCTGACTCGCGCCCCGCGCTGACTGGCGCCCCGCGCTGACTGGCGCCCCGCGCTGACTGACGCCCCGCCAGTCAGCTTGCCAGTCTGACTTGCGCCCCGCGCAGACTAACTAGCAACTGGCGCCCCGCGCTGACTAGCACTCCGACTGGCGCTGACTAGCACTCCGACTGGCGCTGACTAGCACTCCGACTGGCGCTGACTAGCGCCCCCGCGCTAACGTTGCGTGCTAACCGGGCGGAGAGTTGTAGCAATATGGGAAAATTTTCTAAGTGCCGTCGTCCTCGTACGGTCCGCACGTACCGAAGCCGGAACGCCAAAAAAGTTACCGCTCCGTCGATCGGTCGGCCCGTCGCCGCTCTCGTGTCCGCACCGTTCGCTTCCGGGCGACGCGACGCGTCTCGCGCGCGTGTAAAGATCCCGCCGCCGACGTCGTCGCAACGTGCAAGGACGGCGACGCGGGGGCGACGAGCCAGCGCGGCTCCCAGCTGGCGCCGGTACGATGCCGCGTTGCTCGAAAGTTTACGGTCGCCGAAGCGCGACCCGTTTGCCCGAAATCGGCGAGCGTTTTGCGACGCGCTCGGGGGGCGCAGCGTGGCGCGGTCGCGTCGCGCGTTTCCGCCGACGTCCCGCGCGTCGACGTGAGCGGCGCGGACGCGACGGGACCGCGCCGAACGATACGGGGCGTCGCCGACCGCGGCGATATCCCCACGGCTGCCGGATGGTTCTCGCAGTTTCTCGGTGTCGGACGCGGCGTTCTCGGCACGCGCGTGTTCGCGGGACGCTCGCGGACGCGTCCGACGACGTCGGGGAGTCGGCGGTGCTGGCGTCCGCGCCCCCGCCGCCGAACGGTGACGCAATAAGGGCTAGCCTGAGCGCTGCCCGACCGCGTTCGTATGCGTAGTAGCTCGGCACGGTAACGCGCGCGACGGTGCGTTTGTTCGTATTGCGTCATGTTTGTCATGATCGTTGTATGTTGTAAGCTGACGAGGGCCCGTCCGGCTCGGTCGGCTTGCGATTTTCCTAAAAATGAAATGTTAAGAGCGTCGTGTTACGCAGCAACGGCGCGGGCGGCACCGAGTCATGCCGAATCTTTCTGTAATTAGTATATTGTCATTTTCATACAGCTTCATTTTTAATTTGCCTGTAATAAACGTGCCTTGGAAGAAAATGTGTGTTTCTAAATCCTACATTATCACGCAAAAGTCGATAAATAATTCGAACCATTCTCATAGGTGAGAAAAAAATAACAATGTAAAGTAACGAAATTAAAATACAGTTAAAACACAATGTTGACGACCGGACAAAGGCCGTTCTGTTTTTATTTCTATTCATTATTTGACCTTTTTAACAGGTTCATCCGTCTGAATAGCGGAATCATAAAGACCCGACCGTAGCTTTCTTTGTTTTTGTAGTGCGTTGTCTCTTTTATTTGCCCAAGTTGTTTTTTCTTGTCGCGGGTAGTAAGGACGGTAAAATATTTTTTTTTCTGGCCTAATGCAGGGCCGTGTTCGGACAACGTCTCAGGCCGACGGTGATGCCGCGGTCGTGCACCGCGTCTTACATCTTTCTGTAATTAGTACATTGTCGTTTGTCCGTTTATAGGCACTCGATGCGAGAAAAATTGTCGGCAACGGCCATACCACGTTGAAAATACCAGTTCTCGTCCGATCACTGAAGTTAAGCAACGTCGGGCGCGGTCAGTACTTGGATGGGTGACCGCTTGGGAACACCGCGTGCCGTTGCCATCTTTTTTTTCGAATTGTTGCGAATTAATCAAATTTATAATTAGTCTCTCGAACGATTGTTCTTCTAGTCGCTTTACCCAATTACTTATAAGCAATATAATCAAGAATGAATGAATGAATCATTGACGATTATTACGATTATTTCCAAAATGAAATTGCCCTAAGGCAAAAAAATTTGGATATGTTCTTTTGACGCGGAATTTACATTTTCGACAATTTCTAAATTTACGCACGGTATAATCCAAAATTAATTTAATTTAAATTAATTTCGATCATACTTTACGTCGCCTAATGTAGATATATTTATTGCACATACGGTGTTCGCGTACGTAACATTCAACTAATTTTAATAAAAAGAAATCTGATGTGGCCAAGCACATGATTTTATCATACTATATATAAAATTAATAGTTTAGCTGCATGGGATTCTATTGGCTATGTCTGCATTAAAATAGAACTAATAGATCTAGACAGATATGTCGATTAAAGCTGCGTTCGGATATTGTACTCCGTTGACACCGGGTACATCGTCTAAATGACACTTACGTGTTATTGGGTGTAAAAAGTGTAATACAATATCCGAACGCAGCTTATATTGACGGAAGTTATTGTCAAAACCTTAGCGTTTGACACTACCTATTGTCATTAGAATTTAAAAATCTGACAAATCCTGGCTACTAGTTTTAATCAGGGTTCGGAAACATTCACTCCCGTTCGTACGCGAACGAGAACGTGAACGTTTCAATATTCTGTGATGAGTTCTCGTTCGCGAACGAGAAGCATAAAACAAGTCCAGACCGTTCGCGTTCGCGTGTGTTAGGTAGACACAATTTCCGCTGTTGTTCGTACGTGTGTGTATTGGTGAATCACACAGCGGGCGTTCATAAATGAATATTTCCGAACCCTGGTTGTAATGCACTACGACCGATATCGATGAAATAGAATTTGCTCATGCAGCTAAACTATTGATTGTACCAAAAAATGTCATAGTCATATATTATTCAGATTTTTCTCATCTTTAATTTATTGTTTAACCATTTCGACGAAATTCCAGAATTGGCGGCTTATTTGCAAAATCTTTCAAAAATGCTAAGACTAAACCTCCAGTTCCTTTGGACCCTTTTCAACAGAAAGCTTTTCACCTCTAAGTTTGGTTATGAAACTTCTAAATATGAAGTTTCGTCCCGATACCTTTAGTAGTTTCTCCGGAATCGTCGCCACAAAAAAACGGATACACACACACACACACACACAGACATTTCATTGTACATTGGTCAAAAATGTTCAGGAGACCCAAAAAGACATATTTCCGCTAAAATCTCAATTTTCATTTTTTTTGCGCGATTACGATACTTTACATACTGCGTATGATAAAGTAAAAAATATTGTAAACATTTTTATTTCGGAAATTTAAGTGCGGAGTGTTCGTCGTAGAACTTCAAAACCGGTGCTGTTCGATATGTGAGATGACGTCACTTCAGGAAACCCGGAGGTCGCTTTAAACGGACCATTTCGACAATTCTAAGCTTCCCTTCGGAAGAAAATGAAAAAAGGCGCTTAAAAATATCATACTTATACGTATATTCCACGCGAAGGCGGGATGGATGACGTTGACATATGTATGTGCGTGAGTTCGCCGCTCGCTCGTCCAATAAGTACGTACATAATACGTACGTGCGTGTATGTACGTACGCACCGAGAGCAAGCGAGGGTGGAGAGCGGCGAAAACGGTGCGAAACCCGTTTTCGGTCCGCAGCGGACAGCGAGCGCCATCTGTCTTGCCTTGTTCGAACTAAATTAGAGTGGCGGCGGCCGTGCGGCGATACTCCGCTTTGTACTACGTAATAACGGGCAGAGTGTTGAAATTCGAATGTCAGTGTTGTACTGTCTATGTCTTGATGACTGGATTTTTCTCTTGATTAGTTATCGTAAACGTATTTTATAAAAATAATAATTTATTTAACGTTGAGGGAGAACATGATAACTTGATGAATGCAAAATGACAGACTACTAACAAAATAAACAATTTCGAGTTGTCATGTAAAAATGACACGGCCAACTCATGAATGGATAACATAACAAATATGCACTGGAACTGAACAGTCAGTTTGGACGGGATGGATATCCACCGAAATTTGTATGGGAGTGATAAATTTATGAGCCACCGTACGTTAAGTTAAGTGGAATATTTTGCGCGGTGGTACGTATTCCGCCGTTATATAAGCGTTCGTTCGAATGATCTCTCGTACTAACTCTGTCGCTCTTTCGCTAATCTTATTTTGTGGTTCTGAAAAGAACCGGTCGTTGCATCGCGTCGACGTCGTGTGCGTCTGGCGAGCGACTTATTTCGAGCTGGTGTACTTGGTTACGGCCTTGGTACCTTCGCTCACGGCGTGCTTGGCGAGCTCTCCGGGGAGGAGCAACCTAACGGCCGTCTGGATTTCGCGACTCGTGATCGTCGAGCGCTTGTTGTAGTGCGCGAGGCGGCTCGCCTCGGCGGCGATCCTCTCGAAGATGTCGTTCACGAAGCTATTCATGATGCTCATAGCCTTGCTAGAGATGCCGGTGTCGGGGTGCACCTGCTTCAACACCTTGTAGATGTAGATTGCGTAGCTCTCCTTCCTCCTGCGCTTCTTCTTCTTGTCGCCTTTCGAGATGTTCTTCTGGGCTTTACCGGCCTTCTTGGCCGCTTTCCCGCTAGTTTTCGGTGGCATGTTGTTCGCTTAGAGGTGCTGAGTACTCTACTGACGACCTGACGCGGGGCGATTTTTTTTTATATGTCCGTGCGGTGCCGTCCTCGGACTCCTCCCATCGCCTACCGTTGTTCGGGTTGCGTCGTGTTCGGTCGCTCCGGAGCGCCGCTATTGGAGCGGCCGTCTCCCTATATAAGTGCGGCCGTTCGGTTTTTCGATTACAGTTCCTCAGGCGCCTTTTGCCGATTAACTACTACTAATCTAACTATTTACCCACGCGCACATAATGTCAGGACGCGGCAAAGGCGGAAAAGTGAAGGGAAAGGCGAAGTCCCGCTCCAGCAGGGCAGGATTGCAGTTCCCCGTAGGTCGTATTCACCGACTCCTCCGCAAAGGCAATTACGCTGAGCGCGTCGGCGCCGGTGCGCCCGTCTACCTCGCCGCCGTCATGGAGTACTTGGCCGCCGAGGTGCTCGAGTTGGCCGGTAACGCCGCCAGAGATAACAAGAAGACCCGTATCATCCCGAGACACTTGCAGCTCGCCATCCGTAACGACGAGGAGTTGAACAAGCTCCTGTCGGGTGTGACGATCGCGCAAGGTGGCGTCCTGCCGAACATCCAGGCCGTACTCTTGCCCAAGAAGACCGAGAAGAAACCCTAAGCGCCGTCGTTGGCGTCGCTCGCGCGCTTCCCGCTTCGGGGGCGCGCTCGACACGGCCCTTCTCAGGGCCACAAAACGAATACCCGGAGAGCGACTAAGTTCAGTTACTCGAGATTGTCGAACGGACGAACGTAGCGAACAAGCTGACTGAACAGCTGCTTTTCATTCTGCTTAACGAGAAAAATTGCTGCGATTAATTTAAGAAAAAAGTTAACAGTTATTCTATTTGCAACGGAAACTTACCACGGCCAGTAAAGGACGTAAAAAGACGCATGTTAGAAACGTGCCTTGGAAAAAGAATGTTTACTAATAATAATAATAATAGTTATTTATTGGCCAAGCAAGCAATTAATGTAGACATATATAAACATACATTTGTTAAACATTACAGGCCAAAAGGAATGCCTTCACCGATATTGAGTAGACGTGCAAGAATCCTCAAACCGGTGCTCTTCCACGGAATGAAATTAAAATACAGTTGAAGCACAATATAGTAATTTCGACGGCCGGACAAAGGGCGTTCTGCGTTTTTACTTCTCTTCATTGTTTGACATTTATAACAGGCTCATCCGCCTGAATAGCAGAATCATAAAGAACCGACCGTCGCTCAGTTTGTTTTTGTAGTGCGTTGTCCTATTGTTTCGCTAAATTGTTTTTTTTATTGCCGCAGGTAATATGAGGTTAAATTTTTTTTTGCTGGCCTCAGGTAGGGCCGCGGTCGGACAATAAACCGGCCATAAACCGATACGCGATAGTGAATTTCTTCTATTTTTTGCGCTTTCTTCTAATCGCAGCCGCGTACGTAAAGAGGAATTTTTACTTTTTTTTTTATCGAACGTGATCGGATCGTTCCGTGGTACGGTTGTACCACGGATTTATATCATTAGTCATCTCTAACGGAAGTAAATTTCTTTTTTTGATCTTTACCCCTTCAATTTTTTTTTTGTTATTGTTTATTTTATTCATTAGCGGCGTTGTGCGTCGCTACTACTAATAGGTAACGTTCGTTCATTCGTTCGCCGACTGCCGACTAGTTCACTTTAGATATGAATATTTGTGGTTCTGAAAAGAACCGGTCGTTGACGGTGCCGTTGCGATGTCTTTAGCGCGGTCGTCGTCGTCGTCGTCGCGTCGCTTAGCCGCCGAATCCGTACAGGGTGCGGCCTTGGCGCTTTAGGGCGTATACGACGTCCATGGCGGTGACGGTTTTCCTCTTAGCGTGCTCGGTGTAGGTGACGGCGTCGCGGATGACGTTCTCGAGGAACACCTTGAGGACGCCGCGAGTCTCCTCGTAGATCAGACCGGATATACGCTTCACTCCGCCGCGACGGGCCAGACGCCTGATGGCAGGCTTGGTGATGCCCTGGATGTTATCGCGAAGAACTTTGCGATGACGCTTGGCGCCCCCCTTTCCTAGACCTTTACCGCCTTTGCCTCTGCCGGTCATTTTTTTTTCGTTAATGTCGTACGTGCGAGTTCGACTGTACTGCCGTCTTCGCCGACGTTCGGTCGCTCTTTATATAGCTCCCGGAGGCCACGCCCGTCGATCAGTTCGCCGGACCAATCGTCGGCCGACGAGCTCGAACGCCGGCCGACGGTGTAAATACGGGTCGCCGGCCTGTCTGCAGCGCACAAGCCGACAGTCGCTCGCCGCGTCAGTTAGCACTTTAGTTCAATCGTCGAGTCGGAAACAACTCATTTTTTTTTTCGCGATGGCCCGTACCAAGCAGACCGCTCGCAAATCGACCGGTGGCAAAGCCCCGCGCAAGCAGCTCGCCACGAAAGCGGCCCGCAAGAGCGCGCCCGCCACCGGAGGCGTCAAGAAACCTCACCGTTACAGGCCCGGTACAGTCGCTCTCCGCGAGATCCGTCGCTACCAGAAGAGCACCGAACTTCTCATCAGAAAGTTGCCCTTCCAGCGCCTCGTCAGGGAGATCGCGCAGGACTTCAAAACCGACCTCCGCTTTCAGAGCTCCGCCGTGATGGCGCTGCAGGAGGCTAGCGAGGCATACTTGGTCGGTCTCTTCGAAGACACCAACCTGTGCGCCATTCACGCCAAGCGCGTCACCATCATGCCGAAGGACATCCAATTGGCGAGGCGCATCCGCGGCGAGAGGGCTTAAATCGCCCCGCGCTGCTCCGTACGTACGTACGCCGCCAGCACGCGCACGAACGACCGGTTCTTTTCAGAACCACCAATGCCGATGATCGAAGTAGAACGAACCGTAGACGAATCGCGTCGACGTAACGAACTGGGTGCATTATTATATAATATGATAGAAAGATAGTAGTAGTAGTAGTAGTAACATGACGCGGCCGACTGTTTCTCGTTAACTGTCATTATTTAGTCAGAGCCGCCTATTCATATTTTCTAGATAATTGACAATAGAACAACACGAACAATACCTGGCTCTCGGTGCCCGGCAATAAAGTCATTAGCGAGTAGGACAGTAGGGATGTCGCGTCTTACGTATAGTTACGACGGCCACAGACGAGTGTGCCGGTTATTGTTTGGCTAAATTGTCTTTTTGCTTTTTTCTTTATTGCCGCAGATAGTAAGGACGGTTAAATATATTTTTTGCTGGCGAGTGTTCCGGTTTTTTGTTCTTCTGTGCCGCTGTATCTTCTAACCTAATGTCGGAGGTAAATAGATCGACATAAGAAACTGCTTATTTTTTTTTCGTCAGAATGTTGAACCCATACTGTTTAAAACGCGCTTTCGGCAACTAAATGAAACGAAATATGTTATTAATTTTTTTGGCGCGCTTCCGGCGAGCGAAGCGAACCGAACCTAACCCCAGTATAATAAAAAAAAATAAACAACCCAACCCGAGAGGTGTCGAACCCGAGTCGAATGCAGGGAGAACAAGGAGAAATAGTAATCAAATATAAGCAACGGGGAATATTGCCCGAGTGAGATGGATAGGGAGAGGGAAATTCGTTCGTTAAATTTCGTCGAAACGTTCGTATTCGTTCTCTTTTGGAGCTTTTGTTGGCCCTGAAAAGGGCCATTTTTCGCCGTGCGATAGCGGCGGCGTCTGGTAGACGGATCGACGAGGTTGCTGCTGCTGCTGCGCGGACGACTGGCGCTCATTTCTTCTTCGGGGAGGCGGCTTTCTTCGGCGACGTTTTCGTGGCGGCTGCCTTCTTGGCGGTCTTCGGCTTCGGCGCTTTGGGCTTCTTGGTCGGTCCCTTCGTCGCCTTTTTCGCCTTCGACGGCGACTTGGGTTTCGTCGCCTTCGACGCGGCGGCCGCCTTCTTCTCCGCGGCGGCCGGTTTCTTGGCCTTCGCGGCGGCCGTCGTCGCCTTCTTCTCTACCGCGGCCTTCTTCGTCTTGGCGGAAGCGGCGGTCTTCTTGGCGCCGGTCTTGGCCTTCGCGGCCGCCGCCGCTTTCTTCTTCGCCGGAGAGACGGCCTTCGAAGCGCCGCCCTCGGCGGCGGCGTCGGCCTTCTTCGCCGTCGACGCGGCCAGCTTGAAAGAGCCGGAAGCTCCCTTTCCCTTCGTCTGGACGAGAGTGCCGGAGGCGACGGCCGCCTTCAGGTACCGCTTGATGAAAGGAGACATCTTCTCGGCGTCGACCTTGTAGTTGGCGGCGACGTACTTCTTGATCGCCTGCAGCGACGAACCGCCGCGCTCTTTCAGGCTCTTGATGGCGCCGTTTACCATGTCCGAGGTCGGCGGGTGCGTCGGTTTCGATCTCGGATTCTTCACTTTCTTGGATGCGGCGGCGGAGCCGGCCGCAGCCTTCTTCGCCGGAGCGGCGGCCGCCGGGGATGCAGCTGTCTGCTGTTGAGCTTGGACGTCGGTCATCTCGTATCAGGTTGTCGTCGTCGTCGGATAATAAAATAAGATGAGTAATATTGTCAAGTGTGCTAACGTTGCGTGCTAACCGGGCGGAGAGTTGTAGCAATATGGGAAAATTTTCTAAGTGCCGTCGTCCTCGTACGGTCCGCACGTACCGAAGCCGGAACGCCAAAAAAGTTACCGCTCCGTCGATCGGTCGGCCCGTCGCCGCTCTCGTGTCCGCACCGTTCGCTTCCGGGCGACGCGACGCGTCTCGCGCGCGTGTAAAGATCCCGCCGCCGACGTCGTCGCAACGTGCAAGGACGGCGACGCGGGGGCGACGAGCCAGCGCGGCTCCCAGCTGGCGCCGGTACGATGCCGCGTTGCTCGAAAGTTTACGGTCGCCGAAGCGCGACCCGTTTGCCCGAAATCGGCGAGCGTTTTGCGACGCGCTCGGGGGGCGCAGCGTGGCGCGGTCGCGTCGCGCGTTTCCGCCGACGTCCCGCGCGTCGACGTGAGCGGCGCGGACGCGACGGGACCGCGCCGAACGATACGGGGCGTCGCCGACCGCGGCGATATCCCCACGGCTGCCGGATGGTTCTCGCAGTTTCTCGGTGTCGGACGCGGCGTTCTCGGCACGCGCGTGTTCGCGGGACGCTCGCGGACGCGTCCGACGACGTCGGGGAGTCGGCGGTGCTGGCGTCCGCGCCCCCGCCGCCGAACGGTGACGCAATAAGGGCTAGCCTGAGCGCTGCCCGACCGCGTTCGTATGCGTAGTAGCTCGGCACGGTAACGCGCGCGACGGTGCGTTTGTTCGTATTGCGTCATGTTTGTCATGATCGTTGTATGTTGTAAGCTGACGAGGGCCCGTCCGGCTCGGTCGGCTTGCGATTTTCCTAAAAATGAAATGTTAAGAGCGTCGTGTTACGCAGCAACGGCGCGGGCGGCACCGAGTCATGCCGAATCTTTCTGTAATTAGTATATTGTCATTTTCATACAGCTTCATTTTTAATTTGCCTGTAATAAACGTGCCTTGGAAGAAAATGTGTGTTTCTAAATCCTACATTATCACGCAAAAGTCGATAAATAATTCGAACCATTCTCATAGGTGAGAAAAAAATAACAATGTAAAGTAACGAAATTAAAATACAGTTAAAACACAATGTTGACGACCGGACAAAGGCCGTTCTGTTTTTATTTCTATTCATTATTTGACCTTTTTAACAGGTTCATCCGTCTGAATAGCGGAATCATAAAGACCCGACCGTAGCTTTCTTTGTTTTTGTAGTGCGTTGTCTCTTTTATTTGCCCAAGTTGTTTTTTCTTGTCGCGGGTAGTAAGGACGGTAAAATATTTTTTTTTCTGGCCTAATGCAGGGCCGTGTTCGGACAACGTCTCAGGCCGACGGTGATGCCGCGGTCGTGCACCGCGTCTTACATCTTTCTGTAATTAGTACATTGTCGTTTGTCCGTTTATAGGCACTCGATGCGAGAAAAATTGTCGGCAACGGCCATACCACGTTGAAAATACCAGTTCTCGTCCGATCACTGAAGTTAAGCAACGTCGGGCGCGGTCAGTACTTGGATGGGTGACCGCTTGGGAACACCGCGTGCCGTTGCCATCTTTTTTTTCGAATTGTTGCGAATTAATCAAATTTATAATTAGTCTCTCGAACGATTGTTCTTCTAGTCGCTTTACCCAATTACTTATAAGCAATATAATCAAGAATGAATGAATGAATCATTGACGATTATTACGATTATTTCCAAAATGAAATTGCCCTAAGGCAAAAAAATTTGGATATGTTCTTTTGACGCGGAATTTACATTTTCGACAATTTCTAAATTTACGCACGGTATAATCCAAAATTAATTTAATTTAAATTAATTTCGATCATACTTTACGTCGCCTAATGTAGATATATTTATTGCACATACGGTGTTCGCGTACGTAACATTCAACTAATTTTAATAAAAAGAAATCTGATGTGGCCAAGCACATGATTTTATCATACTATATATAAAATTAATAGTTTAGCTGCATGGGATTCTATTGGCTATGTCTGCATTAAAATAGAACTAATAGATCTAGACAGATATGTCGATTAAAGCTGCGTTCGGATATTGTACTCCGTTGACACCGGGTACATCGTCTAAATGACACTTACGTGTTATTGGGTGTAAAAAGTGTAATACAATATCCGAACGCAGCTTATATTGACGGAAGTTATTGTCAAAACCTTAGCGTTTGACACTACCTATTGTCATTAGAATTTAAAAATCTGACAAATCCTGGCTACTAGTTTTAATCAGGGTTCGGAAACATTCACTCCCGTTCGTACGCGAACGAGAACGTGAACGTTTCAATATTCTGTGATGAGTTCTCGTTCGCGAACGAGAAGCATAAAACAAGTCCAGACCGTTCGCGTTCGCGTGTGTTAGGTAGACACAATTTCCGCTGTTGTTCGTACGTGTGTGTATTGGTGAATCACACAGCGGGCGTTCATAAATGAATATTTCCGAACCCTGGTTGTAATGCACTACGACCGATATCGATGAAATAGAATTTGCTCATGCAGCTAAACTATTGATTGTACCAAAAAATGTCATAGTCATATATTATTCAGATTTTTCTCATCTTTAATTTATTGTTTAACCATTTCGACGAAATTCCAGAATTGGCGGCTTATTTGCAAAATCTTTCAAAAATGCTAAGACTAAACCTCCAGTTCCTTTGGACCCTTTTCAACAGAAAGCTTTTCACCTCTAAGTTTGGTTATGAAACTTCTAAATATGAAGTTTCGTCCCGATACCTTTAGTAGTTTCTCCGGAATCGTCGCCACAAAAAAACGGATACACACACACACACACACACAGACATTTCATTGTACATTGGTCAAAAATGTTCAGGAGACCCAAAAAGACATATTTCCGCTAAAATCTCAATTTTCATTTTTTTTGCGCGATTACGATACTTTACATACTGCGTATGATAAAGTAAAAAATATTGTAAACATTTTTATTTCGGAAATTTAAGTGCGGAGTGTTCGTCGTAGAACTTCAAAACCGGTGCTGTTCGATATGTGAGATGACGTCACTTCAGGAAACCCGGAGGTCGCTTTAAACGGACCATTTCGACAATTCTAAGCTTCCCTTCGGAAGAAAATGAAAAAAGGCGCTTAAAAATATCATACTTATACGTATATTCCACGCGAAGGCGGGATGGATGACGTTGACATATGTATGTGCGTGAGTTCGCCGCTCGCTCGTCCAATAAGTACGTACATAATACGTACGTGCGTGTATGTACGTACGCACCGAGAGCAAGCGAGGGTGGAGAGCGGCGAAAACGGTGCGAAACCCGTTTTCGGTCCGCAGCGGACAGCGAGCGCCATCTGTCTTGCCTTGTTCGAACTAAATTAGAGTGGCGGCGGCCGTGCGGCGATACTCCGCTTTGTACTACGTAATAACGGGCAGAGTGTTGAAATTCGAATGTCAGTGTTGTACTGTCTATGTCTTGATGACTGGATTTTTCTCTTGATTAGTTATCGTAAACGTATTTTATAAAAATAATAATTTATTTAACGTTGAGGGAGAACATGATAACTTGATGAATGCAAAATGACAGACTACTAACAAAATAAACAATTTCGAGTTGTCATGTAAAAATGACACGGCCAACTCATGAATGGATAACATAACAAATATGCACTGGAACTGAACAGTCAGTTTGGACGGGATGGATATCCACCGAAATTTGTATGGGAGTGATAAATTTATGAGCCACCGTACGTTAAGTTAAGTGGAATATTTTGCGCGGTGGTACGTATTCCGCCGTTATATAAGCGTTCGTTCGAATGATCTCTCGTACTAACTCTGTCGCTCTTTCGCTAATCTTATTTTGTGGTTCTGAAAAGAACCGGTCGTTGCATCGCGTCGACGTCGTGTGCGTCTGGCGAGCGACTTATTTCGAGCTGGTGTACTTGGTTACGGCCTTGGTACCTTCGCTCACGGCGTGCTTGGCGAGCTCTCCGGGGAGGAGCAACCTAACGGCCGTCTGGATTTCGCGACTCGTGATCGTCGAGCGCTTGTTGTAGTGCGCGAGGCGGCTCGCCTCGGCGGCGATCCTCTCGAAGATGTCGTTCACGAAGCTATTCATGATGCTCATAGCCTTGCTAGAGATGCCGGTGTCGGGGTGCACCTGCTTCAACACCTTGTAGATGTAGATTGCGTAGCTCTCCTTCCTCCTGCGCTTCTTCTTCTTGTCGCCTTTCGAGATGTTCTTCTGGGCTTTACCGGCCTTCTTGGCCGCTTTCCCGCTAGTTTTCGGTGGCATGTTGTTCGCTTAGAGGTGCTGAGTACTCTACTGACGACCTGACGCGGGGCGATTTTTTTTTATATGTCCGTGCGGTGCCGTCCTCGGACTCCTCCCATCGCCTACCGTTGTTCGGGTTGCGTCGTGTTCGGTCGCTCCGGAGCGCCGCTATTGGAGCGGCCGTCTCCCTATATAAGTGCGGCCGTTCGGTTTTTCGATTACAGTTCCTCAGGCGCCTTTTGCCGATTAACTACTACTAATCTAACTATTTACCCACGCGCACATAATGTCAGGACGCGGCAAAGGCGGAAAAGTGAAGGGAAAGGCGAAGTCCCGCTCCAGCAGGGCAGGATTGCAGTTCCCCGTAGGTCGTATTCACCGACTCCTCCGCAAAGGCAATTACGCTGAGCGCGTCGGCGCCGGTGCGCCCGTCTACCTCGCCGCCGTCATGGAGTACTTGGCCGCCGAGGTGCTCGAGTTGGCCGGTAACGCCGCCAGAGATAACAAGAAGACCCGTATCATCCCGAGACACTTGCAGCTCGCCATCCGTAACGACGAGGAGTTGAACAAGCTCCTGTCGGGTGTGACGATCGCGCAAGGTGGCGTCCTGCCGAACATCCAGGCCGTACTCTTGCCCAAGAAGACCGAGAAGAAACCCTAAGCGCCGTCGTTGGCGTCGCTCGCGCGCTTCCCGCTTCGGGGGCGCGCTCGACACGGCCCTTCTCAGGGCCACAAAACGAATACCCGGAGAGCGACTAAGTTCAGTTACTCGAGATTGTCGAACGGACGAACGTAGCGAACAAGCTGACTGAACAGCTGCTTTTCATTCTGCTTAACGAGAAAAATTGCTGCGATTAATTTAAGAAAAAAGTTAACAGTTATTCTATTTGCAACGGAAACTTACCACGGCCAGTAAAGGACGTAAAAAGACGCATGTTAGAAACGTGCCTTGGAAAAAGAATGTTTACTAATAATAATAATAATAGTTATTTATTGGCCAAGCAAGCAATTAATGTAGACATATATAAACATACATTTGTTAAACATTACAGGCCAAAAGGAATGCCTTCACCGATATTGAGTAGACGTGCAAGAATCCTCAAACCGGTGCTCTTCCACGGAATGAAATTAAAATACAGTTGAAGCACAATATAGTAATTTCGACGGCCGGACAAAGGGCGTTCTGCGTTTTTACTTCTCTTCATTGTTTGACATTTATAACAGGCTCATCCGCCTGAATAGCAGAATCATAAAGAACCGACCGTCGCTCAGTTTGTTTTTGTAGTGCGTTGTCCTATTGTTTCGCTAAATTGTTTTTTTTATTGCCGCAGGTAATATGAGGTTAAATTTTTTTTTGCTGGCCTCAGGTAGGGCCGCGGTCGGACAATAAACCGGCCATAAACCGATACGCGATAGTGAATTTCTTCTATTTTTTGCGCTTTCTTCTAATCGCAGCCGCGTACGTAAAGAGGAATTTTTACTTTTTTTTTTATCGAACGTGATCGGATCGTTCCGTGGTACGGTTGTACCACGGATTTATATCATTAGTCATCTCTAACGGAAGTAAATTTCTTTTTTTGATCTTTACCCCTTCAATTTTTTTTTTGTTATTGTTTATTTTATTCATTAGCGGCGTTGTGCGTCGCTACTACTAATAGGTAACGTTCGTTCATTCGTTCGCCGACTGCCGACTAGTTCACTTTAGATATGAATATTTGTGGTTCTGAAAAGAACCGGTCGTTGACGGTGCCGTTGCGATGTCTTTAGCGCGGTCGTCGTCGTCGTCGTCGCGTCGCTTAGCCGCCGAATCCGTACAGGGTGCGGCCTTGGCGCTTTAGGGCGTATACGACGTCCATGGCGGTGACGGTTTTCCTCTTAGCGTGCTCGGTGTAGGTGACGGCGTCGCGGATGACGTTCTCGAGGAACACCTTGAGGACGCCGCGAGTCTCCTCGTAGATCAGACCGGATATACGCTTCACTCCGCCGCGACGGGCCAGACGCCTGATGGCAGGCTTGGTGATGCCCTGGATGTTATCGCGAAGAACTTTGCGATGACGCTTGGCGCCCCCCTTTCCTAGACCTTTACCGCCTTTGCCTCTGCCGGTCATTTTTTTTTCGTTAATGTCGTACGTGCGAGTTCGACTGTACTGCCGTCTTCGCCGACGTTCGGTCGCTCTTTATATAGCTCCCGGAGGCCACGCCCGTCGATCAGTTCGCCGGACCAATCGTCGGCCGACGAGCTCGAACGCCGGCCGACGGTGTAAATACGGGTCGCCGGCCTGTCTGCAGCGCACAAGCCGACAGTCGCTCGCCGCGTCAGTTAGCACTTTAGTTCAATCGTCGAGTCGGAAACAACTCATTTTTTTTTTCGCGATGGCCCGTACCAAGCAGACCGCTCGCAAATCGACCGGTGGCAAAGCCCCGCGCAAGCAGCTCGCCACGAAAGCGGCCCGCAAGAGCGCGCCCGCCACCGGAGGCGTCAAGAAACCTCACCGTTACAGGCCCGGTACAGTCGCTCTCCGCGAGATCCGTCGCTACCAGAAGAGCACCGAACTTCTCATCAGAAAGTTGCCCTTCCAGCGCCTCGTCAGGGAGATCGCGCAGGACTTCAAAACCGACCTCCGCTTTCAGAGCTCCGCCGTGATGGCGCTGCAGGAGGCTAGCGAGGCATACTTGGTCGGTCTCTTCGAAGACACCAACCTGTGCGCCATTCACGCCAAGCGCGTCACCATCATGCCGAAGGACATCCAATTGGCGAGGCGCATCCGCGGCGAGAGGGCTTAAATCGCCCCGCGCTGCTCCGTACGTACGTACGCCGCCAGCACGCGCACGAACGACCGGTTCTTTTCAGAACCACCAATGCCGATGATCGAAGTAGAACGAACCGTAGACGAATCGCGTCGACGTAACGAACTGGGTGCATTATTATATAATATGATAGAAAGATAGTAGTAGTAGTAGTAGTAACATGACGCGGCCGACTGTTTCTCGTTAACTGTCATTATTTAGTCAGAGCCGCCTATTCATATTTTCTAGATAATTGACAATAGAACAACACGAACAATACCTGGCTCTCGGTGCCCGGCAATAAAGTCATTAGCGAGTAGGACAGTAGGGATGTCGCGTCTTACGTATAGTTACGACGGCCACAGACGAGTGTGCCGGTTATTGTTTGGCTAAATTGTCTTTTTGCTTTTTTCTTTATTGCCGCAGATAGTAAGGACGGTTAAATATATTTTTTGCTGGCGAGTGTTCCGGTTTTTTGTTCTTCTGTGCCGCTGTATCTTCTAACCTAATGTCGGAGGTAAATAGATCGACATAAGAAACTGCTTATTTTTTTTTCGTCAGAATGTTGAACCCATACTGTTTAAAACGCGCTTTCGGCAACTAAATGAAACGAAATATGTTATTAATTTTTTTGGCGCGCTTCCGGCGAGCGAAGCGAACCGAACCTAACCCCAGTATAATAAAAAAAAATAAACAACCCAACCCGAGAGGTGTCGAACCCGAGTCGAATGCAGGGAGAACAAGGAGAAATAGTAATCAAATATAAGCAACGGGGAATATTGCCCGAGTGAGATGGATAGGGAGAGGGAAATTCGTTCGTTAAATTTCGTCGAAACGTTCGTATTCGTTCTCTTTTGGAGCTTTTGTTGGCCCTGAAAAGGGCCATTTTTCGCCGTGCGATAGCGGCGGCGTCTGGTAGACGGATCGACGAGGTTGCTGCTGCTGCTGCGCGGACGACTGGCGCTCATTTCTTCTTCGGGGAGGCGGCTTTCTTCGGCGACGTTTTCGTGGCGGCTGCCTTCTTGGCGGTCTTCGGCTTCGGCGCTTTGGGCTTCTTGGTCGGTCCCTTCGTCGCCTTTTTCGCCTTCGACGGCGACTTGGGTTTCGTCGCCTTCGACGCGGCGGCCGCCTTCTTCTCCGCGGCGGCCGGTTTCTTGGCCTTCGCGGCGGCCGTCGTCGCCTTCTTCTCTACCGCGGCCTTCTTCGTCTTGGCGGAAGCGGCGGTCTTCTTGGCGCCGGTCTTGGCCTTCGCGGCCGCCGCCGCTTTCTTCTTCGCCGGAGAGACGGCCTTCGAAGCGCCGCCCTCGGCGGCGGCGTCGGCCTTCTTCGCCGTCGACGCGGCCAGCTTGAAAGAGCCGGAAGCTCCCTTTCCCTTCGTCTGGACGAGAGTGCCGGAGGCGACGGCCGCCTTCAGGTACCGCTTGATGAAAGGAGACATCTTCTCGGCGTCGACCTTGTAGTTGGCGGCGACGTACTTCTTGATCGCCTGCAGCGACGAACCGCCGCGCTCTTTCAGGCTCTTGATGGCGCCGTTTACCATGTCCGAGGTCGGCGGGTGCGTCGGTTTCGATCTCGGATTCTTCACTTTCTTGGATGCGGCGGCGGAGCCGGCCGCAGCCTTCTTCGCCGGAGCGGCGGCCGCCGGGGATGCAGCTGTCTGCTGTTGAGCTTGGACGTCGGTCATCTCGTATCAGGTTGTCGTCGTCGTCGGATAATAAAATAAGATGAGTAATATTGTCAAGTGTGCTAACGTTGCGTGCTAACCGGGCGGAGAGTTGTAGCAATATGGGAAAATTTTCTAAGTGCCGTCGTCCTCGTACGGTCCGCACGTACCGAAGCCGGAACGCCAAAAAAGTTACCGCTCCGTCGATCGGTCGGCCCGTCGCCGCTCTCGTGTCCGCACCGTTCGCTTCCGGGCGACGCGACGCGTCTCGCGCGCGTGTAAAGATCCCGCCGCCGACGTCGTCGCAACGTGCAAGGACGGCGACGCGGGGGCGACGAGCCAGCGCGGCTCCCAGCTGGCGCCGGTACGATGCCGCGTTGCTCGAAAGTTTACGGTCGCCGAAGCGCGACCCGTTTGCCCGAAATCGGCGAGCGTTTTGCGACGCGCTCGGGGGGCGCAGCGTGGCGCGGTCGCGTCGCGCGTTTCCGCCGACGTCCCGCGCGTCGACGTGAGCGGCGCGGACGCGACGGGACCGCGCCGAACGATACGGGGCGTCGCCGACCGCGGCGATATCCCCACGGCTGCCGGATGGTTCTCGCAGTTTCTCGGTGTCGGACGCGGCGTTCTCGGCACGCGCGTGTTCGCGGGACGCTCGCGGACGCGTCCGACGACGTCGGGGAGTCGGCGGTGCTGGCGTCCGCGCCCCCGCCGCCGAACGGTGACGCAATAAGGGCTAGCCTGAGCGCTGCCCGACCGCGTTCGTATGCGTAGTAGCTCGGCACGGTAACGCGCGCGACGGTGCGTTTGTTCGTATTGCGTCATGTTTGTCATGATCGTTGTATGTTGTAAGCTGACGAGGGCCCGTCCGGCTCGGTCGGCTTGCGATTTTCCTAAAAATGAAATGTTAAGAGCGTCGTGTTACGCAGCAACGGCGCGGGCGGCACCGAGTCATGCCGAATCTTTCTGTAATTAGTATATTGTCATTTTCATACAGCTTCATTTTTAATTTGCCTGTAATAAACGTGCCTTGGAAGAAAATGTGTGTTTCTAAATCCTACATTATCACGCAAAAGTCGATAAATAATTCGAACCATTCTCATAGGTGAGAAAAAAATAACAATGTAAAGTAACGAAATTAAAATACAGTTAAAACACAATGTTGACGACCGGACAAAGGCCGTTCTGTTTTTATTTCTATTCATTATTTGACCTTTTTAACAGGTTCATCCGTCTGAATAGCGGAATCATAAAGACCCGACCGTAGCTTTCTTTGTTTTTGTATGTGCGTTGTCTCTTTTATTTGCCCAAGTTGTTTTTTCTTGTCGCGGGTAGTAAGGACGGTAAAATATTTTTTTTTCTGGCCTAATGCAGGGCCGTGTTCGGACAACGTCTCAGGCCGACGGTGATGCCGCGGTCGTGCACCGCGTCTTACATCTTTCTGTAATTAGTACATTGTCGTTTGTCCGTTTATAGGCACTCGATGCGAGAAAAATTGTCGGCAACGGCCATACCACGTTGAAAATCAGTTCTCGTCCGATCACTGAAGTTAAGCAACGTCGGGCGCGGTCAGTACTTGGATGGGTGACCGCTTGGGAACACCGCGTGCCGTTGCCATCTTTTTTTTCGAATTGTTGCGAATTAATCAAATTTATAATTAGTCTCTCGAACGATTGTTCTTCTAGTCGCTTTACCCAATTACTTATAAGCAATATAATCAAGAATGAATGAATGAATCATTGACGATTATTACGATTATTTCCAAAATGAAATTGCCCTAAGGCAAAAAAATTTGGATATGTTCTTTTGACGCGGAATTTACATTTTCGACAATTTCTAAATTTACGCACGGTATAATCCAAAATTAATTTAATTTAAATTAATTTCGATCATACTTTACGTCGCCTAATGTAGATATATTTATTGCACATACGGTGTTCGCGTACGTAACATTCAACTAATTTTAATAAAAAGAAATCTGATGTGGCCAAGCACATGATTTTATCATACTATATATAAAATTAATAGTTTAGCTGCATGGGATTCTATTGGCTATGTCTGCATTAAAATAGAACTAATAGATCTAGACAGATATGTCGATTAAAGCTGCGTTCGGATATTGTACTCCGTTGACACCGGGTACATCGTCTAAATGACACTTACGTGTTATTGGGTGTAAAAAGTGTAATACAATATCCGAACGCAGCTTATATTGACGGAAGTTATTGTCAAAACCTTAGCGTTTGACACTACCTATTGTCATTAGAATTTAAAAATCTGACAAATCCTGGCTACTAGTTTTAATCAGGGTTCGGAAACATTCACTCCCGTTCGTACGCGAACGAGAACGTGAACGTTTCAATATTCTGTGATGAGTTCTCGTTCGCGAACGAGAAGCATAAAACAAGTCCAGACCGTTCGCGTTCGCGTGTGTTAGGTAGACACAATTTCCGCTGTTGTTCGTACGTGTGTGTATTGGTGAATCACACAGCGGGCGTTCATAAATGAATATTTCCGAACCCTGGTTGTAATGCACTACGACCGATATCGATGAAATAGAATTTGCTCATGCAGCTAAACTATTGATTGTACCAAAAAATGTCATAGTCATATATTATTCAGATTTTTCTCATCTTTAATTTATTGTTTAACCATTTCGACGAAATTCCAGAATTGGCGGCTTATTTGCAAAATCTTTCAAAAATGCTAAGACTAAACCTCCAGTTCCTTTGGACCCTTTTCAACAGAAAGCTTTTCACCTCTAAGTTTGGTTATGAAACTTCTAAATATGAAGTTTCGTCCCGATACCTTTAGTAGTTTCTCCGGAATCGTCGCCACAAAAAAACGGATACACACACACACACACACACAGACATTTCATTGTACATTGGTCAAAAATGTTCAGGAGACCCAAAAAGACATATTTCCGCTAAAATCTCAATTTTCATTTTTTTTGCGCGATTACGATACTTTACATACTGCGTATGATAAAGTAAAAAATATTGTAAACATTTTTATTTCGGAAATTTAAGTGCGGAGTGTTCGTCGTAGAACTTCAAAACCGGTGCTGTTCGATATGTGAGATGACGTCACTTCAGGAAACCCGGAGGTCGCTTTAAACGGACCATTTCGACAATTCTAAGCTTCCCTTCGGAAGAAAATGAAAAAAGGCGCTTAAAAATATCATACTTATACGTATATTCCACGCGAAGGCGGGATGGATGACGTTGACATATGTATGTGCGTGAGTTCGCCGCTCGCTCGTCCAATAAGTACGTACATAATACGTACGTGCGTGTATGTACGTACGCACCGAGAGCAAGCGAGGGTGGAGAGCGGCGAAAACGGTGCGAAACCCGTTTTCGGTCCGCAGCGGACAGCGAGCGCCATCTGTCTTGCCTTGTTCGAACTAAATTAGAGTGGCGGCGGCCGTGCGGCGATACTCCGCTTTGTACTACGTAATAACGGGCAGAGTGTTGAAATTCGAATGTCAGTGTTGTACTGTCTATGTCTTGATGACTGGATTTTTCTCTTGATTAGTTATCGTAAACGTATTTTATAAAAATAATAATTTATTTAACGTTGAGGGAGAACATGATAACTTGATGAATGCAAAATGACAGACTACTAACAAAATAAACAATTTCGAGTTGTCATGTAAAAATGACACGGCCAACTCATGAATGGATAACATAACAAATATGCACTGGAACTGAACAGTCAGTTTGGACGGGATGGATATCCACCGAAATTTGTATGGGAGTGATAAATTTATGAGCCACCGTACGTTAAGTTAAGTGGAATATTTTGCGCGGTGGTACGTATTCCGCCGTTATATAAGCGTTCGTTCGAATGATCTCTCGTACTAACTCTGTCGCTCTTTCGCTAATCTTATTTTGTGGTTCTGAAAAGAACCGGTCGTTGCATCGCGTCGACGTCGTGTGCGTCTGGCGAGCGACTTATTTCGAGCTGGTGTACTTGGTACGGCCTTGGTACCTTCGCTCACGGCGTGCTTGGCGAGCTCTCCGGGGAGGAGCAACCTAACGGCCGTCTGGATTTCGCGACTCGTGATCGTCGAGCGCTTGTTGTAGTGCGCGAGGCGGCTCGCCTCGGCGGCGATCCTCTCGAAGATGTCGTTCACGAAGCTATTCATGATGCTCATAGCCTTGCTAGAGATGCCGGTGTCGGGGTGCACCTGCTTCAACACCTTGTAGATGTAGATTGCGTAGCTCTCCTTCCTCCTGCGCTTCTTCTTCTTGTCGCCTTTCGAGATGTTCTTCTGGGCTTTACCGGCCTTCTTGGCCGCTTTCCCGCTAGTTTTCGGTGGCATGTTGTTCGCTTAGAGGTGCTGAGTACTCTACTGACGACCTGACGCGGGGCGATTTTTTTTTATATGTCCGTGCGGTGCCGTCCTCGGACTCCTCCCATCGCCTACCGTTGTTCGGGTTGCGTCGTGTTCGGTCGCTCCGGAGCGCCGCTATTGGAGCGGCCGTCTCCCTATATAAGTGCGGCCGTTCGGTTTTCGATTACAGTTCCTCAGGCCGCCTTTTGCCGATTAACTACTACTAATCTAACTATTTACCCACGCGCACATAAATTCAGACGCGGCAAAGCGGAAAAGTGAAGGAAAGGCGAAGTCCCGCTCCAGCAGGGCAGGATTGCAGTTCCCCGTAGGTCGTATTCACCGACTCCTCCGCAAAGGCAATTACGCTGAGCGCGTCGGCGCCGGTGCGCCCGTCTACCTCGCCGCCGTCATGGAGTACTTGGCCGCCGAGGTGCTCGAGTTGGCCGGTAACGCCGCCAGAGATAACAAGAAGACCCGTATCATCCCGAGACACTTGCAGCTCGCCATCCGTAACGACGAGGAGTTGAACAAGCTCCTGTCGGGTGTGACGATCGCGCAAGGTGGCGTCCTGCCGAACATCCAGGCCGTACTCTTGCCCAAGAAGACCGAGAAGAAACCCTAAGCGCCGTCGTTGGCGTCGCTCGCGCGCTTCCGGCTTCGGGGGCGCGCTCGACACGGCCCTTCTCAGGGCCACAAAACGAATACCCGGAGAGCGACTAAGTTCAGTTACTCGAGATTGTCGAACGGAACGAACGTAGCGAACAAGCTGACTGAACAGCTGCTTTTCATTCTGCTTAACGAGAAAAATTGCTGCGATTAATTTAAGAAAAAAGTTAACAGTTATTCTATTTGCAACGGAAACTTACCACGGCCAGTAAAGGACGTAAAAAGACGCATGTTAGAAACGTGCCTTGGAAAAAGAATGTTTACTAATAATAATAATAATAGTTATTTATTGGCCAAGCAAGCAATTAATGTAGACATATATAAACATACATTTGTTAAACATTACAGGCCAAAAGGAATGCCTTCACCGATATTGAGTAGACGTGCAAGAATCCTCAAACCGGTGCTCTTCCACGGAATGAAATTAAAATACAGTTGAAGCACAATATAGTAATTTCGACGGCCGGACAAAGGGCGTTCTGCGTTTTTAACTTCTCTTCATTGTTTGACATTTATAACAGGCTCATCCGCCTGAATAGCAGAATCATAAAGAACCGACCGTCGCTCAGTTTGTTTTTGTAGTGCGTTGTCCTATTGTTTCGCTAAATTGTTTTTTTATTGCCGCAGGTAATATGAGGTTAAATTTTTTTTGCTGGCCTCAGGTAGGGCCGCGGTCGGACAATAAACCGGCCATAACCGATACGCGATAGTGAATTTCTTCTATTTTTTGCCGCTTTCTTCTAATCGCAGCCGCGTACGTAAAGAGAATTTTTACTTTTTTTTTTATCGAACGTGATTCGGATCGTTCCGTGGTACGGTTGTACCACGGATTTATATCATTAGTCATCTCTAACGGAAGTAAATTTCTTTTTTTGATCTTTACCCCTTCAATTTTTTTTTGTTATTGTTTATTTTATTCATTAGCGGCGTTGTGCGTCGCTACTACTAATAGGTAACGTTCGTTCATTCGTTCGCCGACTGCCGACTAGTTCACTTTAGATATGAATATTTGTGGTTCTGAAAAGAAACCGGTCGTTGACGGTGCCGTTGCGATGTCTTTAGCGCGGTCGTCGTCGTCGTCGTCGCGTCGCTTAGCCGCCGAATCCGTACAGGGTGCGGCCTTGGCGCTTTAGGGCGTATACGACGTCCATGGCGGTGACGGTTTCCTCTTAGCGTGCTCGGTGTAGGTGACGGCGTCGCGGAATGACGTTCTCGAGGAACACCTTGAGGACGCCGCGAGTCTCCTCGTAGATCAGACCGGATATACGCCTTCACTCCGCCGCGACGGGCCAGACGCCTGATGGCAGGCTTGGTGATGCCCTGGATGTTATCGCGAAGAACTTTGCGATGACGCTTGGCGCCCCCCTTTCCTAGACCTTTACCGCCTTTGCCTCTGCCGGTCATTTTTTTTTCGTTAATGTCGTACGTGCGAGTTCGACTGTACTGCCGTCTTCGCCGACGTTCGGTCGCTCTTTATATAGCTCCCGGAGGCCACGCCCGTCGATCAGTTCGCCGGACCAATCGTCGGCCGACGAGCTCGAACGCCGGCCGACGGTGTAAATACGGGTCGCCGGCCTGTCTGCAGCGCACAAGCCGACAGTCGCTCGCCGCGTCAGTTAGCACTTTAGTTCAATCGTCGAGTCGGAAACAACTCATTTTTTTTTTCGCGATGGCCCGTACCAAGCAGACCGCTCGCAAATCGACCGGTGGCAAAGCCCCGCGCAAGCAGCTCGCCACGAAGCGGCCCGCAAGAGCGCGCCCGCCACCGGAGGCGTCAAGAAACCTCACCGTTACAGGCCCGGTACAGTCGCTCTCCGCGAGATCCGTCGCTACCAGAAGAGCACCGAACTTCTCATCAGAAAGTTGCCCTTCCAGCGCCTCGTCAGGGAGATCGCGCAGGACTTCAAAACCGACCTCCGCTTTCAGAGCTCCGCCGTGATGGCGCTGCAGGAGGCTAGCGAGGCATACTTGGTCGGTCTCTTCGAAGACACCAACCTGTGCGCCATTCACGCCAAGCGCGTCACCATCATGCCGAAGGACATCCAATTGGCGAGGCGCATCCGCGGCGAGAGGGCTTAAATCGCCCCGCGCTGCTCCGTACGTACGTACGCCGCCAGCACGCGCACGAACGACCGGTTCTTTTCAGAACCACCAATGCCGATGATCGAAGTAGAACGAACCGTAGACGAACGCGTCGACGTAACGAACTGGGTGCATTATTATATAATATGATAGAAAGATAGTAGTAGTAGTAGTAGTAACATGACGCGGCCGACTGTTTCTCGTTACTGTCATTATTTAGTCAGAGCCGCCTATTCATATTTTCTAGATTCTAGATAATTGACAATAGAACAACACGAACAATACCTGGCTCTCGGTGCCCGGCAATAAAGTCATTAGCGAGTAGGACAGTAGGGATGTCGCGTCTTACGTATAGTTACGACGGCCACAGACGAGTGTGCCGGTTATTGTTTGGCTAAATTGTCTTTTTGCTTTTTTCTTTATTGCCGCAGATAGTAAGGACGGTTAAATATATTTTTTGCTGGCGAGTGTTCCGGTTTTTTGTTCTTCTGTGCCGCTGTATCTTCTAACCTAATGTCGGAGGTAAATAGATCGACATAAGAAACTGCTTATTTTTTTTTCGTCAGAATGTTGAACCCATACTGTTTAAAACGCGCTTTCGGCAACTAAATGAAACGAAATATGTTATTAATTTTTTTGGCGCGCTTCCGGCGAGCGAAGCGAACCGAACCTAACCCCAGTATAATAAAAAAAAATAAACAACCCAACCCGAGAGGTGTCGAACCCGAGTCGAATGCAGGGAGAACAAGGAGAAATAGTAATCAAATATAAGCAACGGGGAATATTGCCCGAGTGAGATGGATAGGGAGAGGGAAATTCGTTCGTTAAATTTCGTCGAAACGTTCGTATTCGTTCTCTTTTGGAGCTTTTGTTTGGCCCTGAAAAGGGCCATTTTTCGCCGTGCGATAGCGGCGGCGTCTGGTAGACGGATCGACGAGGTTGCTGCTGCTGCTGCGCGGACGACTGGCGCTCATTTCTTCTTCGGGGAGGCGGCTTTCTTCGGCGACGTTTTCGTGGCGGCTGCCTTCTTGGCGGTCTTCGGCTTCGGCGCTTTGGGCTTCTTGGTCGGTCCCTTCGTCGCCTTTTTCGCCTTCGACGGCGACTTGGGTTTCGTCGCCTTCGACGCGGCGGCCGCCTTCTTCTCCGCGGCGGCCGGTTTCTTGGCCTTCGCGGCGGCCGTCGTCGCCTTCTTCTCTACCGCGGCCTTCTTCGTCTTGGCGGAAGCGGCGGTCTTCTTGGCGCCGGTCTTGGCCTTCGCGGCCGCCGCCGCTTTCTTCTTCGCCGGAGAGACGGCCTTCGAAGCGCCGCCCTCGGCGGCGGCGTCGGCCTTCTTCGCCGTCGACGCGGCCAGCTTGAAAGAGCCGGAAGCTCCCTTTCCCTTCGTCTGGACGAGAGTGCCGGAGGCGACGGCCGCCTTCAGGTACCGCTTGATGAAAGGAGACATCTTCTCGGCGTCGACCTTGTAGTTGGCGGCGACGTACTTCTTGATCGCCTGCAGCGACGAACCGCCGCGCTCTTTCAGGCTCTTGATGGCGCCGTTTACCATGTCCGAGGTCGGCGGGTGCGTCGGTTTCGATCTCGGATTCTTCACTTTCTTGGATGCGGCGGCGGAGCCGGCCGCAGCCTTCTTCGCCGGAGCGGCGGCCGCCGGGGATGCAGCTGTCTGCTGTTGAGCTTGGACGTCGGTCATCTCGTATCAGGTTGTCGTCGTCGTCGGATAATAAAATAAGATGAGTAATATTGTCAAGTGTGCTAACGTTGCGTGCTAACCGGGCGGAGAGTTGTAGCAATATGGGAAAATTTTCTAAGTGCCGTCGTCCTCGTACGGTCCGCACGTACCGAAGCCGGAACGCCAAAAAAGTTACCGCTCCGTCGATCGGTCGGCCCGTCGCCGCTCTCGTGTCCGCACCGTTCGCTTCCGGGCGACGCGACGCGTCTCGCGCGCGTGTAAAGATCCCGCCGCCGACGTCGTCGCAACGTGCAAGGACGGCGACGCGGGGGCGACGAGCCAGCGCGGCTCCCAGCTGGCGCCGGTACGATGCCGCGTTGCTCGAAAGTTTACGGTCGCCGAAGCGCGACCCGTTTGCCCGAAATCGGCGAGCGTTTTGCGACGCGCTCGGGGGGCGCAGCGTGGCGCGGTCGCGTCGCGCGTTTCCGCCGACGTCCCGCGCGTCGACGTGAGCGGCGCGGACGCGACGGGACCGCGCCGAACGATACGGGGCGTCGCCGACCGCGGCGATATCCCCACGGCTGCCGGATGGTTCTCGCAGTTTCTCGGTGTCGGACGCGGCGTTCTCGGCACGCGCGTGTTCGCGGGACGCTCGCGGACGCGTCCGACGACGTCGGGAGTCGGCGGTGCTGGCGTCCGCGCCCCCGCCGCCGAACGGTGACGCAATAAGGGCTAGCCTGAGCGCTGCCCGACCGCGTTCGTATGCGTAGTAGCTCGGCACGGTAACGCGCGCGACGGTGCGTTTGTTCGTATTGCGTCATGTTTGTCATGATCGTTGTATGTTGTAAGCTGACGAGGGCCCGTCCGGCTCGGTCGGCTTGCGATTTTCCTAAAAATGAAATGTTAAGAGCGTCGTGTTACGCAGCAACGGCGCGGGCGGCACCGAGTCATGCCGAATCTTTCTGTAATTAGTATATTGTCATTTTCATACAGCTTCATTTTTAATTTGCCTGTAATAAACGTGCCTTGGAAGAAAATGTGTGTTTCTAAATCCTACATTATCACGCAAAAGTCGATAAATAATTCGAACCATTCTCATAGGTGAGAAAAAAATAACAATGTAAAGTAACGAAATTAAAATACAGTTAAAACACAATGTTGACGACCGGACAAAGGCCGTTCTGTTTTTATTTCTATTCATTATTTGACCTTTTTAACAGGTTCATCCGTCTGAATAGCGGAATCATAAAGACCCGACCGTAGCTTTCTTTGTTTTTGTAGTGCGTTGTCTCTTTTATTTGCCCAAGTTGTTTTTTCTTGTCGCGGGTAGTAAGGACGGTAAAATATTTTTTTTTCTGGCCTAATGCAGGGCCGTGTTCGGACAACGTCTCAGGCCGACGGTGATGCCGCGGTCGTGCACCGCGTCTTACATCTTTCTGTAATTAGTACATTGTCGTTTGTCCGTTTATAGGCACTCGATGCGAGAAAAATTGTCGGCAACGGCCATACCACGTTGAAAATACCAGTTCTCGTCCGATCACTGAAGTTAAGCAACGTCGGGCGCGGTCAGTACTTGGATGGGTGACCGCTTGGGAACACCGCGTGCCGTTGCCATCTTTTTTTTCGAATTGTTGCGAATTAATCAAATTTATAATTAGTCTCTCGAACGATTGTTCTTCTAGTCGCTTTACCCAATTACTTATAAGCAATATAATCAAGAATGAATGAATGAATCATTGACGATTATTACGATTATTTCCAAAATGAAATTGCCCTAAGGCAAAAAAATTTGGATATGTTCTTTTGACGCGGAATTTACATTTTCGACAATTTCTAAATTTACGCACGGTATAATCCAAAATTAATTTAATTTAAATTAATTTCGATCATACTTTACGTCGCCTAATGTAGATATATTTATTGCACATACGGTGTTCGCGTACGTAACATTCAACTAATTTTAATAAAAAGAAATCTGATGTGGCCAAGCACATGATTTTATCATACTATATATAAAATTAATAGTTTAGCTGCATGGGATTCTATTGGCTATGTCTGCATTAAAATAGAACTAATAGATCTAGACAGATATGTCGATTAAAGCTGCGTTCGGATATTGTACTCCGTTGACACCGGGTACATCGTCTAAATGACACTTACGTGTTATTGGGTGTAAAAAGTGTAATACAATATCCGAACGCAGCTTATATTGACGGAAGTTATTGTCAAAACCTTAGCGTTTGACACTACCTATTGTCATTAGAATTTAAAAATCTGACAAATCCTGGCTACTAGTTTTAATCAGGGTTCGGAAACATTCACTCCCGTTCGTACGCGAACGAGAACGTGAACGTTTCAATATTCTGTGATGAGTTCTCGTTCGCGAACGAGAAGCATAAAACAAGTCCAGACCGTTCGCGTTCGCGTGTGTTAGGTAGACACAATTTCCGCTGTTGTTCGTACGTGTGTGTATTGGTGAAATCACACAGCGGGCGTTCATAAATGAATATTTCCGAACCCTGGTTGTAATGCACTACGACCGATATCGATGAAATAGAATTTGCTCATGCAGCTAAACTATTGATTGTACCAAAAAATGTCATAGTCATATATTATTCAGATTTTTCTCATCTTTAATTTATTGTTTAACCATTTCGAACGAAATTCCAGAATTGGCGGCTTATTTGCAAAATCTTTCAAAAATGCTAAGACTAAACCTCCAGTTCCTTTGGACCCTTTTCAACAGAAAGCTTTTCACCTCTAAGTTTGGTTATGAAACTTCTAAATATGAAGTTTCGTCCCGATACCTTTAGTAGTTTCTCCGGAATCGTCGCCACAAAAAAACGGATACACACACACACACACACACAGACATTTCATTGTACATTGGTCAAAAATGTTCAGGAGGACCCAAAAAGACATATTTCCGCTAAAATCTCAATTTTCATTTTTTTTGCGCGATTACGATACTTTACATACTGCGTATGATAAAGTAAAAAATATTGTAAACATTTTTATTTCGGAAATTTAAGTGCGGAGTGTTCGTCGTAGAACTTCAAAACCGGTGCTGTTCGATATGTGAGATGACGTCACTTCAGGAAACCCGGAGGTCGCTTTAAACGGACCATTTCGACAATTCTAAGCTTCCCTTCGGAAGAAAATGAAAAAAGGCCGCTTAAAAATATCATACTTATACGTATATTCCACGCGAAGGCGGGATGGATGACGTTGACATATGTATGTGCGTGAGTTCGCCGCTCGCTCGTCCAATAAGTACGTACATAATACGTACGTGCGTGTATGTACGTACGCACCGAGAGCAAGCGAGGGTGGAGAGCGGCGAAAACGGTGCGAAACCCGTTTTCGGTCCGCAGCGGACAGCGAGCGCCATCTGTCTTGCCTTGTTCGAACTAAATTAGAGTGGCGGCGGCCGTGCGGCGATACTCCGCTTTGTACTACGTAATAACGGGCAGAGTGTTGAAAATTCGAATGTCAGTGTTGTACTGTCTATGTCTTGATGACTGGATTTTTCTCTTGATTAGTTATCGTAAACGTATTTTATAAAAATAATAATTTATTTAACGTTGAGGGAGAACATGATAACTTGATGAATGCAAAATGACAGACTACTAACAAAATAAACAATTTCGAGTTGTCATGTAAAAATGACACGGCCAACTCATGAATGGATAACATAACAAATATGCACTGGAACTGAACAGTCAGTTTGGACGGGATGGATATCCACCGAAATTTGTATGGGAGTGATAAATTTATGAGCCACCGTACGTTAAGTTAAGTGGAATATTTTGCGCGGTGGTACGTATTCCGCCGTTATATAAGCGTTCGTTCGAATGATCTCTCGTACTAACTCTGTCGCTCTTTCGCTAATCTTATTTTGTGGTTCTGAAAAGAACCGGTCGTTGCATCGCGTCGACGTCGTGTGCGTCTGGCGAGCGACTTATTTCGAGCTGGTGTACTTGGTTACGGCCTTGGTACCTTCGCTCACGGCGTGCTTGGCGAGCTCTCCGGGGAGGAGCAACCTAACGGCCGTCTGGATTTCGCGACTCGTGATCGTCGAGCGCTTGTTGTAGTGCGCGAGGCGGCTCGCCTCGGCGGCGATCCTCTCGAAGATGTCGTTCACGAAGCTATTCATGATGCTCATAGCCTTGCTAGAGATGCCGGTGTCGGGGTGCACCTGCTTCAACACCTTGTAGATGTAGATTGCGTAGCTCTCCTTCCTCCTGCGCTTCTTCTTCTTGTCGCCTTTCGAGATGTTCTTCTGGGCTTTACGGCCTTCTTGGCCGCTTTCCCGCTAGTTTTCGGTGGCATGTTGTTCGCTTAGAGGTGCTGAGTACTCTACTGACGACCTGACGCGGGGCGATTTTTTTTATATGTCCGTGCGGTGCCGTCCTCGGACTCCTCCCATCGCCTACCGTTGTTCGGGTTGCGTCGTGTTCGGTCGCTCCGGAGCGCCGCTATTGGAGCGGCCGTCTCCCTATATAAGTGCGGCCGTTCGGTTTTTCGATTACAGTTCCTCAGGCGCCTTTTGCCGATTAACTACTACTAATCTAACTATTTACCCACGCGCACATAATGTCAGGACGCGGCAAAGGCGGAAAAGTGAAGGGAAAGGCGAAGTCCCGCTCCAGCAGGGCAGGATTGCAGTTCCCCGTAGGTCGTATTCACCGACTCCTCCGCAAAGGCAATTACGCTGAGCGCGTCGGCGCCGGTGCGCCCGTCTACCTCGCCGCCGTCATGGAGTACTTGGCCGCCGAGGTGCTCGAGTTGGCCGGTAACGCCGCCAGAGATAACAAGAAGACCCGTATCATCCCGAGACACTTGCAGCTCGCCATCCGTAACGACGAGGAGTTGAACAAGCTCCTGTCGGGTGTGACGATCGCGCAAGGGTGGCGTCCTGCCGAACATCCAGGCCGTACTCTTGCCCAAGAAGACCGAGAAGAAACCCTAAGCGCCGTCGTTGGCGTCGCTCGCGCGCTTCCCGCTTCGGGGGCGCGCTCGACACGGCCCTTCTCAGGGCCACAAAACGAATACCCGGAGAGCGACTAAGTTCAGTTACTCGAGATTGTCGAACGACGAACGTAGCGAACAAGCTGACTGAACAGCTGCTTTTCATTCTGCTTAACGAGAAAAATTGCTGCGATTAATTTAAGAAAAAAGTTAACAGTTATTCTATTTGCAACGGAAACTTACCACGGCCAGTAAAGGACGTAAAAAAGACGCATGTTAGAAACGTGCCTTGGAAAAAGAATGTTTACTAATAATAATAATAATAGTTATTTATTGGCCAAGCAAGCAATTAATGTAGACATATATAAACATACATTTGTTAAACATTACAGGCCAAAAGGAATGCCTTCACCGATATTGAGTAGACGTGCAAGAATCCTCAAACCGGTGCTCTTCCACGGAATGAAATTAAAATACAGTTGAAGCACAATATAGTAATTTCGACGGCCGGACAAAGGGCGTTCTGCGTTTTTACTTCTCTTCATTGTTTGACATTTATAACAGGCTCATCCGCCTGAATAGCAGAATCATAAAGAACCGACCGTCGCTCAGTTTGTTTTTGTAGTGCGTTGTCCTATTGTTTCGCTAAATTGTTTTTTTTATTGCCGCAGGTAATATGAGGTTAAATTTTTTTTTGCTGGCCTCAGGTAGGGCCGCGGTCGGACAATAAACCGGCCATAAACCGATACGCGATAGTGAATTTCTTCTATTTTTTGCGCTTTCTTCTAATCGCAGCCGCGTACGTAAAGAGGAATTTTTACTTTTTTTTTATCGAACGTGATCGGATCGTTCCGTGGTACGGTTGTACCACGGATTTATATCATTAGTCATCTCTAACGGAAGTAAATTTCTTTTTTTGATCTTTACCCCTTCAATTTTTTTTTTGTTATTGTTTATTTTATTCATTAGCGGCGTTGTGCGTCGCTACTACTAATAGGTAACGTTCGTTCATTCGTTCGCCGACTGCCGACTAGTTCACTTTAGATATGAATATTTGTGGTTCTGAAAAGAACCGGTCGTTGACGGTGCCGTTGCGATGTCTTTAGCGCGGTCGTCGTCGTCGTCGTCGCGTCGCTTAGCCGCCGAATCCGTACAGGGTGCGGCCTTGGCGCTTTAGGGCGTATACGACGTCCATGGCGGTGACGGTTTTCCTCTTAGCGTGCTCGGTGTAGGTGACGGCGTCGCGGATGACGTTCTCGAGGAACACCTTGAGGACGCCGCGAGTCTCCTCGTAGATCAGACCGGATATACGCTTCACTCCGCCGCGACGGGCCAGACGCCTGATGGCAGGCTTGGTGATGCCCTGGATGTTATCGCGAAGAACTTTGCGATGACGCTTGGCGCCCCCCTTTCCTAGACCTTTACCGCCTTTGCCTCTGCCGGTCATTTTTTTTTCGTTAATGTCGTACGTGCGAGTTCGACTGTACTGCCGTCTTCGCCGACGTTCGGTCGCTCTTTATATAGCTCCCGGAGGCCACGCCCGTCGATCAGTTCGCCGGACCAATCGTCGGCCGACGAGCTCGACGCCGGCCGACGGTGTAAATACGGGTCGCCGGCCTGTCTGCAGCGCACAAGCCGACAGTCGCTCGCCGCGTCAGTTAGCACTTTAGTTCAATCGTCGAGTCGGAAACAACTCATTTTTTTTTCGCGATGGCCCGTACCAAGCAGACCGCTCGCAAATCGACCGGTGGCAAAGCCCCGCGCAAGCAGCTCGCCACGAAAGCGGCCCGCAAGAGCGCGCCCGCCACCGGAGGCGTCAAGAAACCTCACCGTTACAGGCCCGGTACAGTCGCTCTCCGCGAGATCCGTCGCTACCAGAAGAGCACCGAACTTCTCATCAGAAAGTTGCCCTTCCAGCGCCTCGTCAGGGAGATCGCGCAGGACTTCAAAACCGACCTCCGCTTTCAGAGCTCCGCCGTGATGGCGCTGCAGGAGGCTAGCGAGGCATACTTGGTCGGTCTCTTCGAAGACACCAACCTGTGCGCCATTCACGCCAAGCGCGTCACCATCATGCCGAAGGACATCCAATTGGCGAGGCGCATCCGCGGCGAGAGGGCTTAAATCGCCCCGCGCTGCTCCGTACGTACGTACGCCGCCAGCACGCGCACGAACGACCGGTTCTTTTCAGAACCACCAATGCCGATGATCGAAGTAGAACGAACCGTAGACGAATCGCGTCGACGTAACGAACTGGGTGCATTATTATATAATATGATAGAAAGATAGTAGTAGTAGTAGTAGTAACATGACGCGGCCGACTGTTTCTCGTTAACTGTCATTATTTAGTCAGAGCCGCCTATTCATATTTTCTAGATAATTGACAATAGAACAACACGAACAATACCTGGCTCTCGGTGCCCGGCAATAAAGTCATTAGCGAGTAGGACAGTAGGGATGTCGCGTCTTACGTATAGTTACGACGGCCACAGACGAGTGTGCCGGTTATTGTTTGGCTAAATTGTCTTTTTGCTTTTTTCTTTATTGCCGCAGATAGTAAGGACGGTTAAATATATTTTTTGCTGGCGAGTGTTCCGGTTTTTGTTCTTCTGTGCCGCTGTATCTTCTAACCTAATGTCGGAGGTAAATAGATCGACATAAGAAACTGCTTATTTTTTTTTCGTCAGAATGTTGAACCCATACTGTTTAAAACGCGCTTTCGGCAACTAAATGAAACGAAATATGTTATTAATTTTTTTGGCGCGCTTCCGGCGAGCGAAGCGAACCGAACCTAACCCCAGTATAATAAAAAAAAATAAACAACCCAACCCGAGAGGTGTCGAACCCGAGTCGAATGCAGGGAGAACAAGGAGAAATAGTAATCAAATATAAGCAACGGGGAATATTGCCCGAGTGAGATGGATTGGGAGAGGGAAATTCGTTCGTTAAATTTCGTCGAAACGTTCGTATTCGTTCTCTTTTGGAGCTTTTGTTGGCCCTGAAAAGGGCCATTTTTCGCCGTGCGATAGCGGCGGCGTCTGGTAGACGGATCGACGAGGTTGCTGCTGCTGCTGCGCGGACGACTGGCGCTCATTTCTTCTTCGGGGAGGCGGCTTTCTTCGGCGACGTTTTCGTGGCGGCTGCCTTCTTGGCGGTCTTCGGCTTCGGCGCTTTGGGCTTCTTGGTCGGTCCCTTCGTCGCCTTTTTCGCCTTCGACGGCGACTTGGGTTTCGTCGCCTTCGACGCGGCGGCCGCCTTCTTCTCCGCGGCGGCCGGTTTCTTGGCCTTCGCGGCGGCCGTCGTCGCCTTCTTCTCTACCGCGGCCTTCTTCGTCTTGGCGGAAGCGGCGGTCTTCTTGGCGCCGGTCTTGGCCTTCGCGGCCGCCGCCGCTTTCTTCTTCGCCGGAGAGACGGCCTTCGAAGCGCCGCCCTCGGCGGCGGCGTCGGCCTTCTTCGCCGTCGACGCGGCCAGCTTGAAAGAGCCGGAAGCTCCCTTTCCCTTCGTCTGGACGAGAGTGCCGGAGGCGACGGCCGCCTTCAGGTACCGCTTGATGAAAGGAGACATCTTCTCGGCGTCGACCTTGTAGTTGGCGGCGACGTACTTCTTGATCGCCTGCAGCGACGAACCGCCGCGCTCTTTCAGGCTCTTGATGGCGCCGTTTACCATGTCCGAGGTCGGCGGGTGCGTCGGTTTCGATCTCGGATTCTTCACTTTCTTGGATGCGGCGGCGGAGCCGGCCGCAGCCTTCTTCGCCGGAGCGGCGGCCGCCGGGGATGCAGCTGTCTGCTGTTGAGCTTGGACGTCGGTCATCTCGTATCAGGTTGTCGTCGTCGTCGGATAATAAAATAAGATGAGTAATATTGTCAAGTGTGCTAACGTTGCGTGCTAACCGGGCGGAGAGTTGTAGCAATATGGGAAAATTTTTCTAAGTGCCGTCGTCCTCGTACGGTCCGCACGTACCGAAGCCGGAACGCCAAAAAAGTTACCGCTCCGTCGATCGTCGGCCCGTCGCCGCTCTCGTGTCCGCACCGTTCGCTTCCGGGCGACGCGACGCGTCTCGCGCGCGTGTAAAGATCCCGCCGCCGACGTCGTCGCAACGTGCAAGGACGGCGACGCGGGGGCGACGAGCCAGCGCGGCTCCCAGCTGGCGCCGGTACGATGCCGCGTTGCTCGAAAGTTTACGGTCGCCGAAGCGCGACCCGTTTGCCCGAAATCGGCGAGCGTTTTGCGACGCGCTCGGGGGGCGCAGCGTGGCGGCGGTCGCGTCGCGCGTTCCGCCGACGTCCCGCGCGTCGACGTGAGCGGCGCGGACGCGACGGGACCGCGCCGAACGATACGGGGCGTCGCCGACCGCGGCGATATCCCCACGGCTGCCGGATGGTTCTCGCAGTTTCTCGGTGTCGGACGCGGCGTTCTCGGCACGCGCGTGTTCGCGGGACGCTCGCGGACGCGTCCGACGACGTCGGGGAGTCGGCGGTGCTGGCGTCCGCGCCCCGCCGCCGAACGGTGACGCAATAAGGGCTAGCCTGAGCGCTGCCCGACCGCGTTCGTATGCGTAGTAGCTCGGCACGGTAACGCGCGCGACGGTGCGTTTGTTCGTATTGCGTCATGTTTGTCATGATCGTTGTATGTTGTAAGCTGACGAGGGCCCGTCCGGCTCGGTCGGCTTGCGATTTTTCCTAAAAATGAAATGTTAAGAGCGTCGTGTTACGCAGCAACGGCGCGGGCGGCACCGAGTCATGCCGAATCTTTCTGTAATTAGTATATTGTCATTTTCATACAGCTTCATTTTTAATTTGCCTGTAATAAACGTGCCTTGGAAGAAAATGTGTGTTTCTAAATCCTACATTATCACGCAAAAGTCGATAAATAATTCGAACCATTCTCATAGGTGAGAAAAAAATAACAATGTAAAGTAACGAAATTAAAATACAGTTAAACACAATGTTGACGACCGGACAAAGGCCGTTCTGTTTTTATTTCTATTCATTATTTGACCTTTTTAACAGGTTCATCCGTCTGAATAGCGGAATCATAAAGACCCCCGACCGTAGCTTTCTTTGTTTTTGTAGTGCGTTGTCTCTTTTATTTGCCCAAGTTGTTTTTTCTTGTCGCGGGTAGTAAGGACGGTAAAATATTTTTTTTTCTGGCCTAAGTGCAGGCCGTGTTCGGACAACGTCTCAGGCCGACGGTGATGCCGCGGTCGTGCACCGCGTCTTACATCTTTCTGTAATTAGTACATTGTCGTTTGTCCGTTTATTAGGCACTCGATGCGAGAAAAATTGTCGGCAACGGCCATACCACGTTGAAAATACCAGTTCTCGTCCGATCACTGAAGTTAAGCAACGTCGGGCGCGGTCAGTACTTGGATGGGTGACCGCTTGGGAACACCGCGTGCCGTTGCCATCTTTTTTTTCGAATTGTTGCGAATTAATCAAATTTATAATTAGTCTCTCGAACGATTGTTCTTCTAGTCGCTTTACCCAATTACTTATAAGCAATATAATCAAGAATGAATGAATGAATCATTGACGATTATTACGATTTATTTCCAAAATGAAATTGCCCTAAGGCAAAAAATTTGGATATGTTCTTTTGACGCGGAATTTACATTTTCGACAATTTCTAAATTTACGCACGGTATAATCCAAAATTAATTTAATTTAAATTAATTTCGATCATACTTTACGTCGCCTAATGTAGATATATTTATTGCACATACGGTGTTCGCGTACGTAACATTCAACTATTTTAATAAAAAGAAATCAGATGTGGCCAAGCACATGATTTTATCATACTATATATAAAATTAATAGTTAGCTGCATGGGATTCTATTGGCTATGTCTGCATTAAAATAGAACTAATAGATCTAGACAGATATGTCGATTAAAGCTGCGTTCGGATATTGTACTCCGTTGACACCGGGTACATCGTCTAAATGACACTTACGTGTTATTGGGTGTAAAAAGTGTAATACAATATCCGAACGCAGCTTATATTGACGGAAGTTATTGTCAAAACCTTAGCGTTTGACACTACCTATTGTCATTAGAATTTAAAAATCTGACAATCCTGGCTACTAGTTTTAATCAGGGTTCGGAAACATTCACCTCCCGTTCGTACGCGAACGAGAACGTTCA